>PGTU02009312.1:0-29531 GCA_002896215.2 Cicer echinospermum
ATAATAATATACTATAATATCATCTATAATATAATATGATTTGTGCGTTAGGCATGTATAATTTATAAAATTTTATTTGAATGTGAATTTTTCAAAAAGTTTGAAGGTGATATTTATGATATATAATATATCAATTTGACCTGAAAAAGGTTTAAATATTTTTAAAATTTCAAGTTTATAAGAATAATTGATTGTATAAAAGTAAAGTATGAAGTGGATGAAAATTGAAAAAAAATATAATAATTAAATAATGGCGGACAAATATGATTAAAAATGTTGATAAGTGATTGTTTGTTATACTTTTTTTTTTGCTTTAACATTGGTATTAAGCAAAAATCTTCTTCCATAAAAATAGATATATATGTGTAAACATTTACTTTCTTATATATGTGTATAAGATTGGTTGATATAGATTCATTATTTTTATGTTGAATGTACTATTTTTCTTATTCTTTTTTATATAACTAACTGAATTGTACTTTTTTCTTGTAACTTATGCTTTGAATAACTATTTTTTTCATTAGAGGTGTTTATGCATGCGTTTCTTTTTGAACATTTTGATATATTTTTTTGGGAGAGTGTTTTTAGTTTGTGTATATAAGTTAAAATAGTCTTTGTTGCTCTTTTGCCAATATTTTTGGAATCTTCACCTGACAATGTTTTAAAAAAAGTAGGAATAATTTGAGACTGTGAACCTAACTCTATTTTGTATAGCCTGTTAACTATAAAAAAAAATTTCAATCATATGCATGATTCTTAAGATTGGTTGTTAATCATAACCTTTTCTAAAACTTAAAGAAACTTGGTAAAAGTGTGAAGAGAGAGTTGAACTTTGATAGATGAATACTAAATATGGTGTTTAATTTTCCATTTGGATGTCTTTTATATGTTAAGAGAAAACTTTGAGCATGATGAATGTATTCATAGTAGCATTGAATGTGAGGATTGAGTTTGCATCTAATTGGAGGAATTGAGTTTAGGTTTGCTTCTTTTAACTATTACCAATTTGGGTTGTGATAATTCTTCATCATATGGATGTTTTTAATCTTTATTATCTTTGGTGATTGTCAAATTTTGAAGTTATTTTTGATGTAGTTTGTTTATTTTATTTATTTAATCAATAGTGTTTTTATTTTCTTGATTAGTAGAGTTTTTATAATTTTTATCTATTTTCGTAGTTGACTAAACCTTGAATTTTGGTGAGAATTAACATGACCTATGTGAAGTATCGGAACCTATCTAGAATTGTAGATGTCCAATGAAGTCAACCATTTGTAAATGAGCTAAGATCCATCTAACACTTCATAAAGACACCAAAACCAAATTGGAGTCAAAAGGGATGAAAATAAAGCAAGTCAAATTTATGAGCTTGGGGCACATTTCTGCAATTTGCTAGCTGTTTGGTTTTGGCTAAGCGTGCTTGACCACCCCTGTCGTCCGCCTTAAAACACGATGCACTGCTAAATATATTATAAAAAAATGTGTATTTATTATATTTTAAGGATCTACTTGCTTGTTTAGTAGAGTGGAACTTGTGTCCTAGCATATAAAACTTGGAGTAAACATATTCTAATATCATTGAAGGAGTTTTCTCAAAAATCATTCATGAATATTTGCATGCGATGAGAAATTTATGACTTTTTAGTCTAGGAATAGATGCAAATGCATGAAACCAATTGATATATTTGCAAAGGCAATAAATCAATACGATAATTCTTGTACATTGAAACTTAACTATAATCTTAAATCAACTAAGAAATTAGGGGTTACTTTGAAAATAAATGTTCTATCACTAAACAAATTAGAGCAAAAATAGTAAAAAGAATTCGGTACCAGTTATATAAAGGAACTAAATAATCAAGATCAAATTAGGAACCAATGCTTGATTCAAAGTGAAACCCACCCCTGATATTATTATCATTATAAAGATTAACCCTTTTAATCTTCTTAGTTTGAAAATAAATAAATCAATTCGAAAACTTTTTATTCAATTAAACGTAATTCAATAGTATAATGCAATCCTTTTTCCACACTCGATCTTACCATTTTATTATTACTTGCAACGATTTTATACACTTACACGCTATCAAATAACAACACTAGTGTATACTTCTATCAACCTAACTCTACTCTAACCTTCTAGAAATGATTTAGTGCGTCCAAGCCTTTGAGAAATTACACAATCACTACTTGGGAAAAAACACATGTTTCAAAATATTGTTTGAAATGTAAAGGTAATTATTAAAAAAAAGAGTATAGAAATATTTAGCTCCAACACAATATGATAAAAAAATTCAAAAGAAAGAATAAATCTTATAAGCTTGTTTGTAAACTTTCAAAAAATATTGATGTTTATATAGACCACAAAAAAATTCGGTTATTATGCATTTAGTTGTTAGTGTATCAACATAGACTCTAATTCCCTTTTATTGTGTACCGTATGAAAAATCACTATTCTAATTGTGCAACCTTGAGATTTTCTAAAGTGATATTTGAAAGAATAATTTTCTCGTTGAAACTTTCCATAAAATAATGTCATTTGATATGTTCCTTTTGGTAGATTCAAATATTTTCTTAAGAAATACCTACCATATCTCATGAAAACCATTGTTGACTACCATATACATAGATATCAAATGATGCAACCCCAAAGTATAAGACACATTTGTGTTGAATGCTTAGAGACTAGACAATTTGTAATAGAGGATCTTTTGTCCAATATGTGAACCTTATTTGATGATGTATAATTTGTTTATATATACTTAAAACAGACCTGCCACCTCATCATATTTCCTCCACATATGCAAATATTTTCCACATCGGCCAAAAAACTGATGTGTACGTCTTGAGAGTTTGCTCTACTCAATTTCTAAATTCCTAATTTTCTTGTCTTCCCTCCACAATTTCATTTTCTCCATTCTAATTTTTTGAATCATATCGATCTTCTGCTTCTCCTCTTCATTCGACAATTTCTTTAATCTCTAATTTTGTTTTGTCTTCCATCCACAATTTCTTTTTCTGTATTCTAATTTTTTTAATGCTTCTACTCCCAATCCTCCTCCCCTTCTCTCCCCGGATCTGCCCTCGAAAGTCTCTATGCATTTTAGGAGGAGAGCATCCAAAATCGCGCAATGAATCTTAGAAACATTGCCTCGGGTCTATAAAAATCTATACAAATGAAAATCCTGATTCCTAACTCTTTTGAATAATCTCAATTGAAGGATAAGGTTAGGATCGGTGATTGTTGATACTGAGAAGGTGAGCTCAGCGGTAGCTCTTCGAAATTGCCGATTCGTAACCAAATATGCAAATATTTTCCACCTCATCAAAAAAGCTGACGTGTATGTCTTCATAGGGCATCTACTCAATTTCTAAATAGTTTTTCCACAAATTATATACATCATCCACTATTTTATATTATATCTCGTATTTAAATATTATTTCATAATGTCTACTCAAAATTTCTAAATTAATTCCACATTATTATGTCATAACGTCACATTATTATTTCATAACATTTTTTTCACATTAATTCAACAATTATTACGCTTTTTTTTTTCTCTACATTAATCAACTTTACATTCGTCTCTACTTGCATTACTTATACATTTTTTTCCGGATTAATCTAACTTTACATTGCTTTTACAAATAATCTAATGTGGCCATAAGAAGAAATGAAAAATTGCAAAAGGGAAGAAGAAGTTTTATAACTGGCTTTGAAGTCCGATGAAAGTTTCAGACTGCGAAAATGAGTGTATTGGTATGAATTTGTAATGGCAAGAGGTATTATTGAATAAAATAGAAGGGGTCTTTCTCTGGTCACTCGTTTGATGAAAACTCCAATAATCAATTAACATTGAAATTAAGTACAGTATAAATAAATTTATGAGAAAATTTTAATCATCATTCTCTTTTCTAAATATGTAATTATCAGTATATGATTGTATAGATGATGATTGCAAACAAAATAGATTTTTCTCTTCTAGCCTTTGGATAATAAGTCAAGATTGAATCTTAATACTATCTTTGTATTAATTATTTGAAAAAATTTAGCGATTTTTTTAATTTATTTATAAGAAAAATTATGATTTTTAAGATGTATTTATCGTCTAAATATTTTTTTTTTTTTTTATTTAATGTTTGTTTTTTAAATATTAGTGAATGTATATATAGTGTCTTTTACTTTTTTATGAAGAGTTTATTTAAAAAATATTCAAAAATAAAAATCTATTATATTATATTATATTTTAAATAGACTCCACTTGCCACCTCAGACTATTTCTACCACATATCTGCAAACTTTTCCCACCTCATCAAAAAAAAAAAAAAAACTGACGTCTTATCAGGGCCTTGTACTCAATTTCGAAATAGTTTTTCCACAAATTATACACATCATCCACTATTTTATATTATATCTCATATTTATATTATTTTATAATCTCACTCAAAATTTCTAAATTAATTCCACATTATTATTTCATAACGTCACATTATTTATTTCATACATTTGCATAACATTTTTAACATTAATTCTACATTATTACGCTTTTTTTTTCTACATTAATCAACTTTATATTTTCGCCTCTACCAGCCATTTACGTATACATTTTTTTTTGTCCAATTAATCTAACTTCACATTTTTGCTTTTACAAATATATCTGAGACTGCTCATCGGAAGAAAATGCGAAAAATTGCAAAGAGGGAGAAGAAGCTTTTATGACCTGACTTTGAAGGTCTAATGGAAGGTTTTCATGGCTTCGAAAATTATTGTGATTTAGGTATGAATGATTGTGTAATGGCAATAGTGATTGTTGATACCAAGAAAATTAGAAGGATAATTATGAATCCAAGATAGAATCAAGTTTAGAAATTGGTGTAGTTTTTCTGTTGAGTTTACTACGAAATATTTTCATGTTTTATTATGGATGATAAATAAAGGAAAAAAATCAGAAGAAAGTTTAGAAACTGGTTTTATATGTAGATTTAGAAACTGGAACCGTAGAACCACTATTTGTTTCTACTTTGTCATCCTCGACGGTCTTGCGATTCATAATTCGAAATCATCTTCTTCGACGTCTCTCCACGGTAACTCTTCGAAATCGTGAAATCTTACCAAGATTATTATCAAATTGTATACATAAAACAAACCTCCAAATCTATTTTGTTATCATCCTATGATGCATTTTTTTTTTATAAATTTTTTTATAACATTATTATGCATTTCTTATTACTTTCAATTTATGTCAATCAATTATATGAGTAATATTTTACGTTACCAATCCTCTTTTCACCTTCATACACAATTACGTCCTTCTGCGGTAACTTTTCAAAATCGTGAAATATGACCGATTATTATCAATTGTATGAAAATCGTGAAATTTGACCGATTATTATCAAATTGTATGTATTTTTTATTTATTATTTTATAATATTATTAGTCATTTTTTATACTTTCAATTTATGTCAATCAATTATATGAGTAATATTTTACGTTATCAATCTTCATTTCACGTTCATACACAATTATTCAATTATTTCATATTTTGAAAATTCAATTACTAATTCAATTCTCATTATACTTTTCTATAATATTTCTATAATGCGCTTTTTTATTATAAGTAATATTTTGCCCTATCATTACACTTATGAGTATCAATATTGCTTTCATACATAATTATTTTACTTAGGGGTCAATAATAATTTTATACATTAAAAAATCAATTACTCATTAAATTCAAGAGAAAAAAACTACTTAATCACTCATAAATATCGTCATAAATGTTCTTTATCTAATTCTTTGTATTATCTCAATATGATAATTATCTCAACATGGTAACAGTAATAAATCGGTATAAATCAGTCAAGACCAGCTCCGTCCAAAGAAAGTGGTGACAGTCTCTTCAAGTCTTCATTCGAAATCATCTTTTTCGACGTCTTTGCAGTAACTCTCCGAAAAAGTTCGTACACAATTATTCCAATGATTTCATTTGTTGAAAATTCAATTACTCATTACATTTTTCTATAATATTTTTATAATGTATTTTTTTATTGTGAGTAATATTTTACACTATCAATTACGCTTAGTAATATATTATAGTATCAATTCTCCTTTCATGAACAATTATATTATTTCACTTAGCGTGAAATAATGATTTTATACGTTGAAAATTCAATTACTCATTAAATTCAATGGAAAATACCACCAAATCACTCATAAATATTGTCATAAATGTTCTTTATCAAATTATTTGTATTATCTCAACATGGTAACGATAATAAATTGTATAAATCAGATATCTCTCCAAAGAAAGTGACAACTTCATGTACTTCCATAATAACTCTTCGAAATCGTGAAATCCTACCTACATTATTATCAAATTTAATACATAAAACAAACCCCAAATCTATTTTGTTGTCACCTTATCATGCATTTTTTATAAATAAATTATAACATTATAATGCATTTATAATTACTTTTAATTTATGTCAACCAATTATATGAGTAACATTATAATGCCTTTATAATATTTTACGTTATCAATCCATTTAATATCAATTTATATCAATCAATTACTTTCAATTTATTTCTCAATACATTTAAGTACATCGAAACTAAATTTAATGCATATATAATGAAAATTTATAGACATTCAAGGACATGGATTTTGTGAATAAATAAATTAAGAAAAATATCAAATGAATTTTGTGAATAAATAAATTAAATAATTAAATAATATTATTAATATCATCATTTGATAAAATAAAAATATATATTCTATTTGACAGAAAATACACAAATTTATTAAAAAGAATCATAAAATACGAATATATTAAAAATTATTAAAAAAGTTACTTCCAATTATTAAAATACTCAATTTTATTTAAAATTATAATATATGAATATATTAAATAAAGATAATGAACAAAAGTTTACTATACATGTATTCTGAAAAAAAATATGTTTACACTAAACTTTCCCAATTAATTTATATATTTGTATTTGAATGCTATTTTTTATTTTAATTTTTTTAATTATAATGATAATTTTAATGTTAAAAAATAAATGAAAAATTAAGTATTGCATAAAATTAAAATTTTTTTCAATAGAATTTATTTTTGGTACATATCAACATGCATAACTATAATTCCATTGCACAAACAATTAGTTAAAACTTTTAATTACCTAAAATTATATTTAAAGTATATGTAAATGTTTAATAAAATAAATTTCAAACTCTTGATGAAATAGATTCAATAAAAAAAATTATTTACAACAACTTCTCATGCTCGCAATTAATACATCATACTAATAAATCAAATAAATTTAGACTACGCTACAACATAATTCAACATTAACATTCTTTAAAATAAAAAATATTAAATAGTTAATCATATTTTTAACTTTTTACATCTTATTTTGAGTTTGTATTTTACATTTTATTTCATCAAATAAATAAAAATACCATTATACGTTGAAAAATAAATTGACATTCAAAGTACAAGGAGACAAACAATCGTCCTATATAATAAGTTATCATACGAAATTTACAAAATATTTAAAAAAATTAAATTAATGATTGTGATAAACATAATTTTTCTTCATTTTAATTTTCTTAATCATATTCAATTATTACAAATCAAAAGAGAGTAATATTATACAATAACTATATTTATAATACATAAAATATTACTTATAAAATTTATAAAATTAATTAATTAATATCCACGCAACGCGTAGGCGATAATCTAGTTATAATAAATCTAGCCGTCTTATCTAATACCGTCATGAATCGAATAATGGATATGTAATTCCAATGCATTGGAAATGTATCAGTTGCCCAATATTAAGAACCTTTGCATATATATATATGGAACTTATCTTTGTCTATAATGAAAGTAAAATAATTTACTTCTGTAAAGAAAATGAGGGCCATCAATTTCTTTTCGGTTGTGTGGAGAGGATGCTTGATTTGAAAAAATTATTTTAGATTTTTAAATTTGATTACTATTCATAATTATAAAAAATATAAAAAATATCATTATTTTTAGTTACGAAAAAATAACTATGTGCAATTTGAATCAATTCTTTATATTGAAATTCATCTTCTCACGTATACTCTATAAATTTTATAATTAAGACAAAATACTTTCCTACAAATGTATAAATAACAATTTTATTTAACTTTTGAATATTATTTTAATTGTTTTATGCTTTTAATTTATTGAGTAAAATATGCCTCGTTCAACCAAATAACTAGATGACAACGTTTTGTTTTTTGTTATCCTAAGTTGTTAGGCCAGGACCATAACACCAAATCCAACAACGAAAATTTCATGAATTAATAGATTGTATGTTTACAACAGATAACTTTTTGTTTGTCAAATCTTATCATAAAAACATCAAAACATTATATATTGCGACAATCATTGTTTGAGAACAATATCAAAGAATACCAATAAAAGAAAAAGAGATAATATTAAAAATATGGCAGGAGGAGCATTTGTACCGAGTGGAGGAGGAAGACATCATGAAGGCGAGGTTACTGCCTTTGTGTTGGTGACATGTTTTGTTGCTGCTATGGGAGGTCTTCTATTTGGTTATGACCTTGGTATTACCGGAGGAGTGACTTCTATGGAACCGTTCTTAATCAAGTTCTTTCCATCTGTGTATAAACAAATGAAAGATGAATCTGGAAGCGAGAGTCAATATTGCAAATTTGACAATCAACTCCTCACATTGTTCACATCTTCGTTATACCTTGCAGCATTGGTAGCCTCTTTCTTTGCTTCAATTACAACAAGATTGCTTGGACGTAAACCTTCAATGTTTATAGGTGGGTTGTTTTTCCTTATTGGTGCCTTGCTAAATGGTTTTGCTATAAATGTTGGAATGCTTATCATTGGTCGTTTGTTGCTCGGGTTTGGGGTGGGATACTGCAATCAGGTAATTAAACGATTAACATAATGAACTGTTTAAATTTACTTATCAATTTGCTACCACTTTTGTACAAAATTAGAATCTTAGTAAAGCTAAAAAAGATGCTTGAAATCGGAACCAGCTTTGAGTAGCTTATATTGAAAATTGTTTTTGATAGATTTTTAAATAAATAAAAAAAAGCCATTTCCATCATGATAAACAAACACAAATTAACTTTATTTTTTCTTAAAAATATAAAATATTGAAGACGAAAATCAGTTTTTAATATTTAACAAATGAGCCCTATTATTTAATTTGTATTCTTTAAACTTTAAATAAACTTTAGCTAATATAAATGTTTTTCATTTGATTTATTTGTTGTATATGCAACATTCAGTCTGTTCCAGTATATTTATCCGAAATGGCTCCAACAAAGATTAGAGGAGCACTTAATATGGGCTTCCAAATGATGATTACAATTGGTATCCTAATTGCAAACCTTATCAATTATGGGACTTCCAAGCACGAAAATGGATGGAGAATTTCCTTGGGTGTAGGAGCTGTGCCTGCAATTTTGTTGTGTTTGGGATCCCTTTTCTTGGGTGACACACGTAACTCCTTGATTGAAAGAGGTAAACATGATAATGCTAAGATAATGTTGCAAAAGATTCGTGGTACTAAGAATGTTGACGAGGAGTTTCAAGACCTTATAGATGCCAGTGAACAAGCTAAAAAGGTGGAACACCCATGGAAGAACATTGTACAACCAAAATATAGACCACAACTAACTTTTTGTAGTTTAATTCCATTTTTTCAACAATTCACTGGAATTAATGTTATCATGTTTTACGCACCTGTCTTGTTCAAGACTTTGGGATTCGGCAATGAAGCTTCCCTTATGTCGGCAGTCATCACTGGAGGCGTCAATGCAATTGCCACATTTGTTTCCATTTTCACTGTAGACAAGTTTGGAAGAAAGATCTTGTTCATTGAAGGTGGCATCCAAATGTTTATTTGCCAGGTAAAGATGACAATTGATTTCTTAGAAATGAATTTTACTTACACCTAGTATACATGGTTTAAAATATTAATTCTTTCTCCATTTTTCATATGAAAATTATTCCCGTATGTAAATGTTTCAACTATCAATTCTTGTAGATTGGTGTTGGAGGAATGATTGCTGCAAAGTTTGGACTAAGTGGTGAAGGCTCATTAACTAAAGGTGAAGCCAACCTTCTCTTATTTTTGATATGTGCATATGTTGCAGCTTTTGCCTGGTCTTGGGGTCCATTGGGTTGGTTGGTTCCTAGTGAAATATGTTCGCTTGAAGCTCGGTCTGCAGGTCAAGCTATTAATGTTGGCGTGAACATGTTATTTACATTTTTCATTGCACAAATCTTTCTCACATTGCTTTGCCATTTGAAGTTTGGTCTTTTCTTCTTTTTTGCCGGCTTTGTCGTTATTATGACAATCTTCATAGCCTTGTTCTTGCCTGAGACAAAGAATGTTCCTATTGAAGAAATGAATAGAGTGTGGAAGTCACATTGGTTTTGGGCTAAATTTATTTCTGATGAGGGTGTTGTCGGCGAAGTTGAACGCAACATTCCTCATTAAAGTTTATTAAGATGTAATTTTCAAATTATCAAAGGATGAATGATGAATGGATTGTACTTCATTTGTAGTTGTAATTGAACACTCATAGTGAACTCCTAGTTTTGTTATATATTACAATATATATGTTTGGCTAAAATAACAGTTTTGTCTTTTATCTTTTAAAAGACTCATTTGGATCTATTATTTTTATTAAATATTGCATCTTTTTCTTTTTAATCATGACATTAAATGTATGTTAGAGTGATTACTAACCCTCTTAAATGACATCTATGACATGTCAAAAATAACCGACATGGTCTTCTTCCTTAAAAAGGATGAATAGTAGACAAAGTTGATGACATCAAAGAGAAAGTCAAAAAGAACTTTGAGAAGATATTTCAAGATCTTTATTGTAATCAAATTGGATTGGACGAGATTATGATCAAGTATATTTTTGGTATTGATAATTGGAATGTCACTACTCCATTCACAAATTAAAGAAGTTTAAAGAGGTAGTATGAAGTTGTGAAAGTAATAGAAATTCATAGTCCAGTGGTTTAAATTCTAATTTCATTAAGAAAAATTAAGACTTGTTAAAATAATGTAGTTAATTGCATCCAAGAGTTTCATAATAATGTACGGGGGGCAGACTAGATAAAGTATGTGTGACGGGCAATAATAATATACTATAATATCATCTATAATATAATATAATTTGTGCGTTAGGCATGTATAATTTATAAAATTTTATTTGAATGTGAATTTTTCAAAAAGTTTGAAGGTGATATTTATGATATATAATATATCAATTTGACCTGAAAAAGGTTTAAATATTTTTAAAATTTCAAGTTTATAAGAATAATTGATTGTATAAAAGTAAAGTATAAAGTGGAATGAAAATTGAAAAGTTTGTAATAAAATATGAGCGACAAAATATGATTAAAAAATGATAAGTGATTGTTTGTATACTTTTTATTTTGCTTTAAACATTTGGTCATTATAGCAAAAATACTTTCTTCCATAAAAAATAGAATATATATTGTGTAAGCATTTACTTTTATATATAGTTATAAATATTGGTTGATATATGATCATTATTTTTATGTTGAATGTACTATTATTTCTTATTTCTTTTTTATATACTAACTGAATGTACTATTATTTCTTGTAACTTATGCTTTGAATAACTATTTTTTTCATTAGAGGTGTTATGTCATGTGTTTCTTTTGAAAACATTTTGATTATATTTTTTTTGGAGAGTGTTTTTAGTTTGTGTACTATAATTAATAATAGTCTTTGTTAGCTCTTTTGCCAATATTTTTGGAATCTTCACCCTGACAATGTTAAAAAAAAGTAGGATAATTTGAGACTGTGAACCTAACTCTATTTAGTATAGCCTGTTAACTATAAAAAAAATTTCAATCATATGCATGATTCTAAGATTTGGTTGTTAAATCATAACCTTTTCTAAAAACTTAAAAGAAACTTTGGTAAAAGTGTGAAGAGAGAGTTGAACTTGATAGATGAATACTAAATATGTTGTTCTAATTTTCCATTTGGTGTCTTTTGATATGTTAAGAAGAAACCTTTGAGCATGATGAATGTATCATAGTAGCATGAAATGTGAGGATTGAGTTTGATCTAATTTGAGGAATTGAGTTTATGTTTGCTTTTAACTATTACCCAATTTGGGTTGTGATAATTCTTCATCATATGGATGTTTTTAATCTTTTATTATCTTTGGTGATTAGTCAAATTTTGAAGTTATTTGATGTAGTTTGTTTATTTTATTTATTTAATTCAATAGTGTGTTTATTTTCTTGATTAAGTAGAGATTTTTAATAATTTTATTCTATTTCGTAGTTTGACTAAAACCTTGAATTTTGGTGAGAAATTAACATGACCTATGTGAAGTATCGGAACCATATCTAGAATTGTAGATGTCCAAATGAAGTCAACCATTTGTAAATGAAAGCTAAGATCCACATCTACAACTTTCATAAAGACACCAAAACCAAATTGGGAGTCAAAAGGGATGAAAATAAAGCAAGTCAAATTTATGAGCTTGGGGCACATTTCTGCAATTTGCTAGCTGTTTGGTTTTGGCTAAGCGTGCTTGACCACCCCTGTCGTTCGCCTTAAAACACGATGCACTGCTGAATATATTATAAAAAAATGTGTATTTATTATATTTTAAGGATCTACTTGCTTGTTTAGTAGAGTGGAACTTGTGTCCTAGCATATAAAACTTGGAGTAAGCATATTCTAATATCATTGAAGGAGTTTTCTCAAAAATCATTCATGAATATTTGCTTGCGATGAGAAATTTATGACTTTTTAGTCTAGGAATAGATGCAAATGCATGAAACCAATTGATATATTTGCAAAGGCAATAAATCAATACGATAATTCTTGTACATTCGAACTTAACTATAATCTTAAATCAACTAAGAAATTAGGGGTTACTTTGAAAATAAAGGTTCTATCACTAAAGAATTAGAGCAAAAATAGTAAAAAGAATTCGGTACCAGTTATATAAAGGAACTAAATAATCAAGATCAAATTAGGAACCAATGCTTGATTCAAAGTGAAACCCACCCCTGATATTATTATCATTATAAAGATTAACCCTTTTAATCTTCTTAGTTTGAAAATAAATAAATCAATTCGGAAATTTTTTATTCAATTAAACGTAATTCAATAGTATAATGCAATCTTTTTTCCACACTCGATCTTACCTTTTTATTATTACTTGCAACGATTTTATACACTTACACGCTATCAAATAACAACACTAGTGTATACTTCTATCAACCTAACTCTACTCTAACCTTCTAGAAATGATTTAGTGCGTCCAAGCCTTTGAGAAATTACACAATCACTACTTGGGAAAAAACACATGTTTCAAAATATTGTTTGAAATGTAAAGGTAATTAATAAAAAAAAAGAGTATAGAAATATTTAGCTCCAACACAATATGATAAAAAAATTCAAAAGAAAGAATAAATCTTATAAGCTTGTTTGTAAACTTTCAAAAAATATTGATGTTTATATAGACCACAAAAAAATTCGGTTATTATGCATTTAGTTGTTAGTGTATCAACATAGACTCTAATTCCCTTTTATTGTGTACCGTATGAAAAATCACTATTCTAATTGTGCAACCTTGAGATTTTCTAAAGTGATATTTGAAAGAATAATTTTCTCGTTGAAACTTTCCATAAAATAATGTCATTTGATATGTTCCTTTTGGTAGATTCAAATATTTTCTTAAGAAATACCTACCATATCTCATGAAAACCATTGTTGACTACCATATACATAGATATCAAATGATGCAACCCCAAAGTATAAGACACATTTGGTGTTGAATGCTTAGAGACTAGACAATTTGTAATAGAGGATCTTTTGTCCAATATGTGAACCTTATTTGATGATGTATAATTTGTTTATATATATTTTAAACAGACCTGCCACCTCATCATATTTCCTCCACATATGCAAATATTTTCCACATCGGCCAAAAAGCTGATGTGTACGTCTTGAGAGTATGCTCTACTCAATTTCTAAATTCCTAATTTTCTTGTCTTCCCTCCACAATTTCATTTTCTCCATTCTAATTTTTTGAATCATATCGATCTTCAGCTTCTCCTCTTCATTCGACAATTTCTTTAATCTCTAATTTTGTTTTGTCTTCCATCCACAATTTCTTTTTCTGTATTCTAATTTTTTTAATGCTTCTACTCCCAATCCTCCTCCCCTTCTCTCCCCGGATCTGCCCTCGAAAGTCTCTATGCATTTTAGGAGGAGAGCATCCAAAATCGCGCAATGAATCTTAGAAACATTGCCTCGGGTCTATAAAAATCTATACAAATGAAAATCCTGATTCCTAACTCTTTTGAATAATCTCAATTGAAGGATAAGGTTAGGATCGGTGATTGTTGATACTGAGAAGGTGAGCTCAGCGGTAGCTCTTCGAAATTGCCGATTCGTAACCAAATATGCAAATATTTTCCACCTCATCATCAAAAGCTGACGTGTATGTCTTCATAGGGCATCTACTCAATTTCTAAATAGTTTTTCCACAAATTATATACATCATCCACTATTTTATATTATATCTCGTATTTAAATATTATTTCATAATGTCTACTCAAAATTTCTAAATTAATTCCACATTATTATGTCATAACGTCACATTATTATTTCATAACATTTTTCACATTAATTCAACATTATTACGCTTTTTTTTTTTGTCTACATTAATCAACTTTACATTTTCGTCTCTACTTGCCATTTACTTATACATTTTTTTGTCCGGATTAATCTAACTTTACATTTTTGCTTTTACAAATATATCTGAGTGTGCTCATAAGAAGAAAATGCGAAAAATTGCAAAGTGGGAGAAGAAGTTTTTATGACCTGGCTTTGAAGGTCCGATGGAAGGTTTTCATGACTGCGAAAATGATTGTAATTTAGGTATGGATGATTGTGTAATGGCAATAGGGTATTAATTTGAATAAAATAGAGTTGGTGTTCTTTCTCTGTCACTCTGTTTTTGATGAAATATCTCCTAATTAATATCAATTAACATTTGAAATTTTAGTACATGATAAAATTAAATTATATGAGAAATTTAATCATATTCATCTCTCTTTCTAAATATGTAGAATTTTATCAAGGTATGAATGATTGTGATTTAGGTATGAATGATTGTGCAAAGAAAATAGATTTTTCTCTTTCTATTCTCTTTGGATTAATAAATCAAGATATGAATCTTAATACTATCTTTGGTATTAATTATTTGAAAAAATTTAGCGATTTTTTTAATTTATTTATAAGAAAAATTATGATTTTTAAGATGTATTTATCGTCTAAATATTTTTTTTTTTTTTTTTATTTAATGTTTGTTTTTTAAATATTAGTGAATGTATATATAGTGTCTTTTACTTTTTTATGAAGAGTTTATTTAAAAAAATATTCAAAAAATAAAAATCTATTATATTATATATATTTAAAATAGACTCCACTGCCACCTCAGACTATTTCTACCACATATGCAAACATTTCCCACCTCATCAAAAAAAAAAAAAAAACTGACGTGTACGGGCCTGTACTCAATTTCGAAATAGTTTTTCCACAAATTATACACATCATCCACTATTTTATATTATATCTCATATTTAAATATTATTTTATAACATCTACTCAAAATTTCTAAATTAATTCCACATTATTATTTCATAACGTCACATTATTATTTCATAACATTTGCATAACATTTTTAACATTAATTCTACATTATTACGCTTTTTTTTTCTACATTAATCAACTTTATATTTTCGCCTCTACCAGCCATTTACGTATACATTTTTTTTGGTCCAATTAATCTAACTTCACATTTTTGCTTTTACAAATATATCTGAGACTGCTCATCGGAAGAAAATGCGAAAAATTGCAAAGAGGGAGAAGAAGCTTTTATGACCTGACTTTGAAGGTCTAATGGAAGGTTTTCATGGCTTCGAAAATTATTGTGATTTAGGTATGAATGATTGTGTAATGGCAATAGTGATTGTTGATACCAAGAAAATTAGAAGGATAATTATGAATCCAAGATAGAATCAAGTTTAGAAATTGGTGTAGTTTTTCTGTTGAGTTTACTACGAAATATTTTCATGTTTTATTATGGATGATAAATAAAGGAAAAAAAATCAGAAGAAAGTTTAGAAACTGGTTTTATATGTAGATTTAGAAACTGGAACCGTAGAACCACTATTTGTTTCTACTTTGTCATCCTCGACGGTCTTGCTGATTCATAATTCGAAATCATCTTCTTCGACGTCTCTCCACGGTAACTCTTCGAAATCGTGAAATCTTACCAAGATTATTATCAAATTGTATACATAAAACAAACCTCCAAATCTATTTTGTTATCATCCTATGATGCATTTTTTTTTTATAAATTTTTTATAACATTATTATGCATTTCTTATTACTTTCAATTTATGTCAATCAATTATATGAGTAATATTTTACGTTACCAATCCTCTTTTCACCTTCATACACAATTACGTCCTTCTGCGGTAACTTTTCAAAATCGTGAAATATGACCGATTATTATCAAATTGTATGAAAATCGTGAAATTTGACCGATTATTATCAAATTGTATGTATTTTTTATTTATTATTTTATAATATTATTAGTCATTTTTTATACTTTCAATTTATGTCAATCAATTATATGAGTAATATTTTACGTTATCAATCTTCATTTCACGTTCATACACAATTATTCAATTATTTCATATTTTGAAAATTCAATTACTAATTCAATTCTCATTATACTTTTCTATAATATTTCTATAATGCGCTTTTTTATTATAAGTAATATTTTGCCCTATCATTACACTTATGAGTATCAATATTGCTTTCATACATAATTATTTTACTTAGGGGTCAATAATAATTTTATACATTAAAAAATCAATTACTCATTAAATTCAAGAGAAAAAACTACTTAATCACTCATAAATATCGTCATAAATGCTCTTTATCTAATTCTTTGTATTATCTCAATATGATAATTATCTCAACATGGTAACAGTAATAAATCGGTATAAATCAGTCAAGACCAGCTCCGTCCAAAGAAAGTGGTGACAGTCTCTTCAAGTCTTCATTCGAAATCATCTTTTTCGACGTCTTTGCAGTAACTCTCCGAAAAAGTTCGTACACAATTATTCCAATGATTTCATTTGTTGAAAATTCAATTACTCATTACATTTTTCTATAATATTTTTATAATGTATTTTTTTTATTGTGAGTAATATTTTACACTATCAATTACGCTTAGTAATATATTGTAGTATCAATTCTCCTTTCATGAACAATTATATTATTTCACTTAGCGTGAATAATGATTTTATACGTTGAAAATTCAATTACTCATTAAATTCAATGGAAAATACCACCAAATCACTCATAAATATTGTCATAAATGTTCTTTATCAAATTATTTGTATTATCTCAACATGGTAACGATAATAAATTGTATAAATCAGATATCTCTCTAAAGAAAGTGACAACTTCCAGTACTTCCATAATAACTCTTCGAAATCGTGAAATCCTACCTACATTATTATCAAATTTAATACATAAAACAAACCCCAAATCTATTTTGTTGTCACCTTATCATGCATTTTTTATAAATAAATTTATAACATTATAATGCATTTATAATTACTTTTAATTTATGTCAACCAATTATATGAGTAACATTATAATGCCTTTATAATATTTTACGTTATCAATCCATTTAATATCAATTTATATCAATCAATTACTTACAATTTATTTCTCAATACATTTAAGTACATCGAAACTAAATTAATGCATATATAATTAAAATTTATAGACATTCAAGGACATGGATTTTGTGAATAAATAAATTAAGAAAAATATCAAATGAATTTTGTGAATAAATAAATTAAATAATTAAATAATATTATTAATATCATCATTTGATAAAATAAAAATATATATTCTATTTGACAGAAAATACACAAATTTATTAAAAAGAATCATAAAATACGAATATATTAAAAATTATTAAAAAAGTTACTTCCAATTATTAAAATACTCAATTTTATTTAAAATTATAATATATGAATATATTAAATAAAGATAATGAACAAAAGTTTACTATACATGTATTCTGAAAAAAAATATGTTTACACTAAACTTTCCCAATTAATTTATATATTTGTATTTGAATGCTATTTTTTATTTTAATTTTTTTAATTATAATGATAATTTTAATGTTAAAAAATAAATGAAAAATTAAGTATTGCATAAAATTAAAATTTTTTTCAATAGAATTTATTTTTGGTACATATCAACATGCATAACTACAATTCCATTGCACAAACAATTAGTTAAAACTTTTAATTACCTAAAATTATATTTAAAGTATATGTAAATGTTTAATAAAATAAATTTCAAACTCTTGATGAAATAGATTCAATAAAAAAAAATTATTTACAACAACTTCTCATGCTCGCAATTAATACATCATACTAATAAATCAAATAAATTTAGACTACGCTACAACATAATTCAACATTAACATTCTTTAAAATAAAAAATATTAAATAGTTAATCATATTTTTAACTTTTTACATCTTATTTTGAGTTTGTATTTTACATTTTATTTCATCAAATAAATAAAAATACCATTATACGTTGAAAAATAAATTGACATTCAAAGTACAAGGAGACAAACAATCGTCCTATATAATAAGTTATCATACGAAATTTACAAAATATTTAAAAAAATTAAATTAAATGATTGTGATAAACATAATTTTTCTTCATTTTAATTTTCTTAATCATATTCAATTATTACAAATCAAAAGAGAGTAATATTATACAATAACTATATTTATAATACATAAAATATTACTTATAAAATTTATAAAATTAATTAATTAATATCCACGCAACGCGTAGGCGATAATCTAGTTATAATAAATCTAGCCGTCTTATCTAATACCGTCATGAATCGAATAATGGATATGTAATTCCAATGCATTGGAAATGTATCAGTTGCCCAATATTAAGAACCTTTGCATATATATATATGGAACTTATCTTTGTCTATAATGAAAGTAAATAATAATTTACTTCTGTAAAGAAAATGAGGGCCATCAATTTCTTTTCGGTTGTGTGGAGAGGATGCTTGATTTGAAAAAATTATTTTAGATTTTTAAATTTGATTACTATTCATAATTATAAAAAATATAAAAATATCATTATTTTTAGTTTACGAAAAAATAACTATGTGCAATTTGAATCAATTCTTTATATTGAAATTCATCTTCTCACGTATACTCTATAAATTTTATAATTAAGACAAAATACTTTCCTACAAATGTATAAATAACAATTTTATTTAACTTTTGAATATTATTTTAATTGTTTTATGCTTTTAATTTATTGAGTAAAATATGCCTCGTTCAACCAAATAACTAGATGACAACGTTTTGTTTTTTGTTATCCTAAGTTGTTAGGCCAGGACCATAACACCAAATCCAACAACGAAAATTTCATGAATTAATAGATTGTATGTTTACAACAGATAACTTTTTGTTTGTCAAATCTTATCATAAAAACATCAAAACATTATATATTGCGACAATCATTGTTTGAGAACAATATCAAAGAATACCAATAAAAGAAAAAGAGATAATATTAAAAATATGGCAGGAGGAGCATTTGTACCGAGTGGAGGAGGAAGACATCATGAAGGCGAGGTTACTGCCTTTGTGTTGGTGACATGTTTTGTTGCTGCTATGGGAGGTCTTCTATTTGGTTATGACCTTGGTATTACCGGAGGAGTGACTTCTATGGAACCGTTCTTAATCAAGTTCTTTCCATCTGTGTATAAACAAATGAAAGATGAATCTGGAAGCGAGAGTCAATATTGCAAATTTGACAATCAACTCCTCACATTGTTCACATCTTCGTTATACCTTGCAGCATTGGTAGCCTCTTTCTTTGCTTCAATTACAACAAGATTGCTTGGACGTAAACCTTCAATGTTTATAGGTGGGTTGTTTTTCCTTATTGGTGCCTTGCTAAATGGTTTTGCTATAAATGTTGGAATGCTTATCATTGGTCGTTTGTTGCTCGGGTTTGGGGTGGGATACTGCAATCAGGTAATTAAACGATTAACATAATGAACTGTTTAAATTTACTTATCAATTTGCTACCACTTTTGTACAAAATTAGAATCTTAGTAAAGCTAAAAAAGATGCTTGAAATCGGAACCAGCTTTGAGTAGCTTATATTGAAAATTGTTTTTGATAGATTTTTAAATAAATAAAAAAAAAGCCATTTCCATCATGATAAACAAACACAAATTAACTTTATTTTTTCTTAAAAATATAAAATATTGAAGACGAAAATCAGTTTTTAATATTTAACAAATGAGCCCTATTATTTAATTTGTATTCTTTAAACTTTAAATAAACTTTAAGCTAATATAAATGTTTTTCATTTGATTTATTTGTTGTATATGCAACATTCAGTCTGTTCCAGTATATTTATCCGAAATGGCTCCAACAAAGATTAGAGGAGCACTTAATATGGGCTTCCAAATGATGATTACAATTGGTATCCTAATTGCAAACCTTATCAATTATGGGACTTCCAAGCACGAAAATGGATGGAGAATTTCCTTGGGTGTAGGAGCTGTGCCTGCAATTTTGTTGTGTTTGGGATCCCTTTTCTTGGGTGACACACGTAACTCCTTGATTGAAAGAGGTAAACATGATAATGCTAAGATAATGTTGCAAAAGATTCGTGGTACTAAGAATGTTGACGAGGAGTTTCAAGACCTTATAGATGCCAGTGAACAAGCTAAAAAAGGTGGAACACCCATGGAAGAACATTGTACAACCAAAATATAGACCACAACTAACTTTTTGTAGTTTAATTCCATTTTTTCAACAATTCACTGGAATTAATGTTATCATGTTTTACGCACCTGTCTTGTTCAAGACTTTGGGATTCGGCAATGAAGCTTCCCTTATGTCGGCAGTCATCATCACTGGAGGCGTCAATGCAATTGCCACATTTGTTTCCATTTTCACTGTAGACAAGTTTGGAAGAAAGATCTTGTTCATTGAAGGTGGCATCCAAATGTTTATTTGCCAGGTAAAGATGACAATTGATTTCTTAGAAATGAATTTTACTTACACCTAGTATACATGGTTTAAAATATTAATTCTTTCTCCATTTTTCATATGAAAATTATTCCCGTATGTAAATGTTTCAACTATCAATTCTTGTAGATTGGTGTTGGAGGAATGATTGCTGCAAAGTTTGGACTAAGTGGTGAAGGCTCATTAACTAAAGGTGAAGCCAACCTTCTCTTATTTTTGATATGTGCATATGTTGCAGCTTTTGCCTGGTCTTGGGGTCCATTGGGTTGGTTGGTTCCTAGTGAAATATGTTCGCTTGAAGCTCGGTCTGCAGGTCAAGCTATTAATGTTGGCGTGAACATGTTATTTACATTTTTCATTGCACAAATCTTTCTCACATTGCTTTGCCATTTGAAGTTTGGTCTTTTCTTCTTTTTTGCCGGCTTTGTCGTTATTATGACAATCTTCATAGCCTTGTTCTTGCCTGAGACAAAGAATGTTCCTATTGAAGAAATGAATAGAGTGTGGAAGTCACATTGGTTTTGGGCTAAATTTATTTCTGATGAGGGTGTTGTCGGCGAAGTTGAACGCAACATTCCTCATTAAAGTTTATTAAGATGTAATTTTCAAATTATCAAAGGATGAATGATGAATGGATTGTACTTCATTTGTAGTTGTAATTGAACACTCATAGTGAACTCCTAGTTTTGTTATATATTACAATATATATGTTTGGCTAAAATAACAGTTTGTCTTTTATCTTTTAAAAGACTCATTTGGATCTATTATTTTTATTAAATATTGCATCTTTTTCTTTTTAATCATGACATTAAATGTATGTTAGAGTGATTACTAACCCTCTTAAATGACATCTATGACATGTCAAAAATAACCGACATGGTCTTCTTCCTTAAAAAGGATGAATAGTAGACAAAGTTGATGACATCAAAGAGAAAGTCAAAAAGAACTTTGAGAAGATATTTCAAGATCTTTATTGTAATCAAATTGGATTGGACGAGATTATGATCAAGTATATTTTTGGTATTGATAATTGGAATGTCACTACTCCATTCACAAATTAAAGAAGTTTAAAGAGGTAGTATGAAGTTGTGAAAGTAATAGAAATTCATAGTCCAGTGGTTTAAATTCTAAATTTCATTAAGAAAAATTAAGACTTGTTAAAAATAATGTAGTTAATTGCATCCAAGAGTTTCATAATAATGTACGGGGGGCAGACTAGATAAAGTATGTGTGACGGGCAATAATAATATACTATAATATCATCTATAATATAATATGATTTGTGCGTTAGGCATGTATAATTATAAAATTTTATTTGAATGTGAATTTTTCAAAAAGTTTGAAGGTGATATTTATGATATATAATATATCAATTTGACCTGAAAAAGGTTTAAATATTTTTAAAATTTCAAGTTTATAAGAATAATTGATTGTATAAAAGTAAAGTATAAAGTGGAATGAAAATTGAAAAGTTTGTAATAAAATATGAGCGACAAAATATGATTAAAAAATGATAAGTGATTGTTTGTATACTTTTTATTTTGCTTTAAACATTTGGTCATTATAGCAAAAATACTTTCTTCCATAAAAAAATAGAATATATATTGTGTAAGCATTTACTTTTATATATAGTTATAAATATTGGTTGATATATGATCATTATTTTTATGTTGAATGTACTATTATTTCTTATTTCTTTTTTATATACTAACTGAATGTACTATTATTTCTTGTAACTTATGCTTTGAATAACTATTTTTTTCATTAGAGGTGTTATGTCATGTGTTTCTTTTGAAAACATTTTGATTATATTTTTTGGAGAGTGTTTTTAGTTTGTGTACTATAATTAATAATAGTCTTTGTTAGCTCTTTTGCCAATATTTTTGGAATCTTCACCCTGACAATGTTAAAAAAAAGTAGGATAATTTGAGACTGTGAACCTAACTCTATTTAGTATAGCCTGTTAACTATAAAAAAAAATTCAATCATATGCATGATTCTAAGATTTGGTTGTTAAATCATAACCTTTTCTAAAAAACTTAAAAGAAACTTTGGTAAAAGTGTGAAGAGAGAGTTGAACTTGATAGATGAATACTAAATATGTTGTTTCTAATTTTCCATTTGGTGTCTTTTGATATGTTAAGAAGAAACCTTTGAGCATGATGAATGTATCATAGTAGCATGAAATGTGAGGATTGAGTTTGATCTAATTTGAGGAATTGAGTTTATGTTTGCTTTTAACTATTACCCAATTTGGGTTGTGATAATTCTTCATCATATGGATGTTTTTAATTGTTAATCTTTTATTATCTTTGGTGATTAGTCAAATTTTGAAGTTATTTGATGTAGTTTGTTTATTTTATTATTTAATTCAATAGTGTGTTTATTTTCTTGATTAAGTAGAGATTTTTAATAATTTTATTCTGTTTCGTAGTTTGACTAAAACCTTGAATTTTGGTGAGAAATTAACATGACCTATGTGAAGTATCGGAACCATATCTAGAATTGTAGATGTCCAAATGAAGTCAACTATTGTAAATGAAAGCTAAGATCCACATCTACAACTTTCATAAAGACACCAAAACCAAATTGGGAGTCAAAAGGGATGAAAATAAAGCAAGTCAAATTTATGAGCTTGGCACATTTCTGCAATTTGCTAGCTGTTTGGTTTTGGCTAAGCGTGCTTGACCACCCCTGTCGTTCGCCTTAAAACACGATGCACTGCTGAATATATTATAAAAAATGTGTGTATTTATTATATTTTAAGGATCTACTTGCTTGTTTAGTAGAGTGGAACTTGTGTCCTAGCATATAAAACTTGGAGTAAGCATATTCTAATATCATTGAAGGAGTTTTCTCAAAAATCATTCATGAATATTTGCTTGCGATGAGAAATTTATGACTTTTTAGTCTAGGAATAGATGCAAATGCATGAAACCAATTGATATATTTGCAAAGGCAATAATCAATACGATAATTCTTGTACATTCGAACTTAACTATAATCTTAAATCAACTAAGAAATTAGGGTTACTTTGAAAATAAAGGTTCTATCACTAAAGAATTAGAGCAAAAATAGTAAAAAGAATTCGGTACCAGTTATATAAAGGAACTAAATAATCAAGATCAAATTAGGAACAATGCTTGATTCAAAGTGAAAACCCACCCCTGATATTATTATCATTATAAAGATTAACCCTTTTAATCTTCTTAGTTTGAAAATAAATAAATCAATTCGGAAATTTTTTATTCAATTAAACGTAATTCAATAGTATAATGCAATCCTTTTTTCCACACTCGATCTTACCATTTTATTATTACTTGCAACGATTTTATACACTTACACGCTATCAAATAACAACACTAGTGTATACTTCTATCAACCTAACTCTACTCTAACCTTCTAGAAATGATTTAGTGCGTCCAAGCTTTGAGAAATTACACAATCACTACTTGGGAAAAACACATGTTTCAAAATATTGTTTGAAATGTAAAGGTAATTAATAAAAAAAAAGAGTATAGAAATATTTAGCTCCACACAATATGATAAAAAAATTCAAAAGAAAGAATAAAATCTTATAAGCTTGTTTGTAACTTTCAAAAAATATTGATGTTTATATAGACCACAAAAAAATTCGGTTATTATGCATTTAGTTGTTATGTATCAACATAGACTCTAATTCCCTTTTATTGTGTACCGCATGAAAAATCACTATTCTAATTGTGCAACCTTGAGATTTTCTAAAGTGATATTTGAAAGAATAATTTTCTCGTTGAAACTTTCCATAAAATAATGTCATTTTGATATGTTCCTTTTGGTAGATTCAAATATTTTCTTAAGAAATACTACCATATCTCTCATGAAAACCATTGTTGACTACCATATACATAGATATCAAATGATGCAACCCCAAAGTATAAGACACATTTGTGTTGAATGCTTAGAGACTAGACAATTTGTAATAGAGGATCTTTTGTCCAATATGTGAACCTTATTTGATGATGTATAATTGTTTATATATATTTAAAACAGACCTGCCACCTCATCATATTTCCTCCACATATGCAAATATTTTCCACATCGGCCAAAAAGCTGATGTGTACTCTTGAGAGTTTGCTCTACTCAATTTCTAAATTCCTAATTTTATTGTCTTCCTCCACAATTTCATTTTCTCCATTCTAATTTTTTTGAATCATATCGATCTTCTGCTTCTCCTCTTCATTCGACAATTTCTTTAATCTCTAATTTTGTTTTGTCTTCCATCCACAATTTCTTTTTCTGTATTCTAATTTTTTTAATGCTTCTACTCCCAATCCTCCTCCCCTCTCTCCCGGATCTGCCCTCGAAAGTCTCTATGCATTTTAGGAGGAGAGCATCCAAAATCGCGCAATGATCTTAGAAACATTGCCTCGGGTCTATAAAAATCGATACAAATGAAAATCCTGATTCTAACTCTTTTGAATAATCTCAATTGAAGATAAGGTTAGGATCGGTGATTGTTGATACTGAGAAGGTGAGCTCAGCGGTAGCTCTTCGAAATTGCCGTTCGTAACCAAATATGCAAACATTTTCACCCTCATCAAAAAAGCTGACGTGTATGTCTTCATAGGCCTCTACTCAATTTCTAAATAGTTTTTCCACAAAATTATATACATCATCCACTATTTTTATTTATCTCATATTTAAATATTATTTCATAATGTCTACTCAAAATTTCTAAATTAATTCCACATTATTATGTCATAACGTCACATTATTATTTCATAACATTTTTCACATTAATTCAACATTATTACGCTTTTTTTTTGTCTACATTAATCAACTTTACATTTTCGTCTCTACTTGCCATTTACTTATACATTTTTTTGTCCGGATTAATCTAACTTTATATTTTTGCTTTTACAAATATATCTGAGAGAGTGCTCGTAAGAAGAAATGCGAAAAATTGCAAAGTGGGAGAAGAAGTTTTTATGACCTGGCTTTGAAGGTCCGATGGAAGGTTTTCATGACTGCGAAAATGATTGTAATTTAGTATGGATGATTGTGTAATGGCAATAGGGTATTAATTTGAATAAAATAGAGTTGGTGTTCTTTCTCTGTCAGTCTGTTTTTGATGAAATATCTCCTAATTAATATCAATTAACATTTGAAATTTTAGTACATGATAAAATTAAATTATATGAGAAATTTAATCATATTCATCTCTCTTTCTAAATATGTAGAACTTTATCAAGGTATGAATGATTGTGATTTAGGTATTGAATGATTGTGCAAAGAAATAGATTTTTTCCTTTTCTATTCTCTTTGGATTAAATAAATCAAGATATGAAATCTTAATACTATCTTTGGTATTAATTATTTGAGAAAATTTAGCGATTTTTTAATTTATTTATATGAAAAAATTATGATTTTTAAGATGTATTTATCTTCTAAATATTTTTTTTATTTTTATTGTATGTTTGTTTTTAAATATTAGTGAATGTATATATAGTGTCTTTTCTTTTTTAGAGATTTATTAAAAAATATTCAAAAGAATAAAAATCTATTATATTATAATATATTTAAATAGACTCCACTGCCACTCAGACTCTTTCTACCACATATGCAAATTTCCCACCTCATCAATAAAAAAAAAAACTGACGTGTGTCTTTAAGGGTTTGTACTCAATTCGAAATAGTTTTTCCACAAATTATACACATCATCCACTATTTATATTATATCTCATATTTAAATATTATTTATAACATCTACTCAAAATTCAATTACTCATTACATTTTTCTATAATATTTTTATAATGTATTTTTTTTATTGTGATAATATTCTTACACTATCAATTACGCTTAGTAATATATTATAGTATCAATTCTCCTTTCACATGACAATATTATATTATTCACTTAGCGTTATATAATGATTTTATACGTTGAAAATTCAAATTACTCTTAAATTCAATGGAAATATCACCCAATCGCTCATAAATATTGTCATAAATGTTTTTATCATTATTTGTTATTATTCATGGTAACGGATGATAATTGGTTTAAATCAGGTAACTTCCAAAGAGTGACAAGTCCTCCAGTACTTCTAATATCTTAAAATTCGTGAAATTTACTACATTATTATCAATGTTAAACTAAAACAAACCCCGCAATCAATTTGTTTGTCATTACATGCATTTTTATAATAAATTTTATAACATTATAATGCATTTATAATTAATTTTAATTTATATCAATCAATTATATAAGTAACATTATAATGCATTTAATAAATATTTTTAGTTATCAATCCATTTATTTCAATTTATATCAATCAATTACTTTCAATTTATTTCTCAATACATTTAAGTACATTGAAACTAAATTAGTGCATATATAATGAAAATTATATACATTCAAGGACATGGATTTTGTGAATAAATAAATTAACAAAAATATCAAATGAATTTTGTGAATAAATAAATTAAATAGTTATATAATATTATTAATATCATCATTTTATAAAATAAATATATATATATATATATATATATATTATATATATATATATTCTATTTGACAGAAAATACACAAATTTATTAAAAATAATCATAAAATACGAATATATTAAAAATTATTAAAAAAGTTACTTCCAACTATTAAAATACTCAAATATATTTAAAATTATAATATATGAATATATTAAAAAAGATAATGAACAAAAGTTTACTATACATGTATTCTGAAAAAAATATGTTAACACTAAACTTTCATCAATTAAATTATATATTTGTAATTGAATACTATTTTAGTTTTAATTTTTCTTATTATAATGATAATTTTAATGTTAAAAATAATAAAAAATTAGTATTACATAAAATTAAATTTTTTTTCAATAGAATTTATTTTTGGTACATATCAACCTAACTACAATTCAATTGCACAAACAATTAGTTAAAACTTTTAAATACCTAAAATTATATTTAAGTATATGTAAATGTTTAATAAAATAAATTTCAAACTCTTGATGAAATAGATTTAATAAAAAAATTCTTAACAACAACTTCTCATACTCGCAATTAAAACATCATAGTATAAAAACAAATAAATTTAGACTACGCTACAATATAATTCAACATTAACATTCTTTAAAATAAAAAATATTAAATAGTCAATCATATTTTTAACTTTTTACATCTTATTTTGAGTTTGTATTTTACATTTTATTTCATCAAATAAATACAAGTACCATTATATGTTGAAAAATAAATTGACAATCAAAGTACAAGGAGACAAACAATCATCCTATATAATAAGTTATCATACGAATTTTACAAAATATTTTAAAATTAAATTAGATGATTGTAATAAATATAATTTTTCTTCATTTTAATTTTCCTAATCATACTCAATTATTACAAA
The DNA here is from genome assembly GCA_002896215.2 of Cicer echinospermum. Lineage (NCBI taxonomy): Eukaryota > Viridiplantae > Streptophyta > Magnoliopsida > Fabales > Fabaceae > Cicer > Cicer echinospermum. Next base: position 28,634 of record PGTU02009312.1, read on the forward strand.
TCAAAAGAGAGTAATATTATGAAATAATTATATTTATAATATATAAAATATTACTTAATAAATTTATAAAATTAGTTAATTAATATCCGCGCAATGTGTGGACCATAATTTAGTTATCTATTATTAAGGAGTAAACAAAACCAAACAAACAATCCTACTTGAATTTAATATGTATTCGTTTTATTTGTAACAATCAACAATTTAGTGGGGCAAATATAGGATACCTAGTCAAACTATCTTATAAATATTTAATTATAAATAGATACAAAGAAGAAAATAAAAATTTATATGCACCATAAAGAGGAGCTATGATGTGTTTGTAGTAGCAACGGTTGGTAACGATTAACCCATACGAAACTTTTTATAAAAGATCGCTTGAAGAGGTGAGTAATAACACCCTTTATACTTTCAAGGTACATTTATTTTCAGAATTTGGGATGAAAAAATATTTAGATATTCTGAATGGTATTTTCTTATAAAAAATATTTTGTCAAAAATCTAACTCTATTAAAATTGGGATTTTATGATATGTAATAATAGATTAAGAATCGATTTATTCACTAGTGTTTGTTGAATTACGGTTGTTATGATTGCTTCAATATATATTTCTTTAAAAAAATTATTTTTTATTTATTCTTGAATGATTGTTGTTATATATATTCAAATAAAAATTTATAAATATGATTTTACGAATATAGTTGATTAAAAAATATATTGAATTATATTGGATGTATGTGTTTGAAGCACATATATATTCTTTAAAAAGATTGTTTTATTAATATTTTTTTTGAATCATCATTGTTATTATATATTCAAATGAAATATTATACTTTATAACTATGACTTTACAAATATGATTGATAAAATATGAATAGATTTGATTGTGTGTGCTGGAGAT
>PGTU02009313.1:0-19819 GCA_002896215.2 Cicer echinospermum
TAATTCATGATTGTGAACTCCACAAAATTACTTTAATTGTTCCATCGCGAATCATCTTTTAATGATTTTTATCTTAAGCTTGTAAGGACAACCATACTTTTTGAACTTCGAGTGGAACTATCAACACACTTGTATTTTCCTCTTTTGTGACAACATAACTATTAATTTACTTCGTCTTCCTCCTCTCTTGTCTTTTTATTTGATCTTCTGATAAAAAGTCACTTTATTTTTATCACTTTATTTTTCATTTTATACCGATTTCTTTAATCCAATTTCACAACAGCTCCCTTGTTCACATATCTAAAATAAAACTTAAAATGAATTATAATAATTAATTACAAATAAGATATTTTTACAATATAATATTATTATAATTATTTATATCTATTTATTCAAAACTATATTAGTAGTACGATATAAGTTTTATCAAAATAATAGTAGCGGTTTAAACATATATGTTAAAATTATAAAAAAAGAAAATAAATTAAAAAAATTAAAATTTTTGTGTATCGAAATTTTGTTAAGAAGTTTTCCAGTAAACCGCTATGTATTGAAAAATTTGAAGAAAATTTTTCGGTAGTATACCATTTTTTAATCTTCTGTACTAAAAACTTTTTTTAAATTTTCCGATAGAAATCTTTCAGTACCGAAAATCTTAAAAAATTTCATAACAATGTATATACCGAAAGTTCTTCTAATCTTTTTCCGATAACATCCGAAAATTTGTTACTTACCAGATTTTTTTTATATTATTTTGGTCTGAAAATGTTTGAAGTGGGTAAATAAAAAAAAGTGATTAATGAAGTGATAAAATAGTAAAAAAAAATTAAGAATATATTTGACATTTTAAAAAAATTTGTGGAGGAATAGATACAAATGTGGAAGTATTAAGTAAATTTTTTCAGAAAAAAAAAAAAAAAAAAATTATAACCAGGTCTTCTTGATTTGGATTAACGGCTCTACTACAATCGGTTGTAGCACACTAAAAAAGTAATGAAAATTTAGGAAAATAGAAATAAATTGAAGTACGTAAAGCAAACTCAGAGAGATTGTATGAATCTAAAAACATGGACTAACTAATCTATTACAAAAAAAAAACCCTAAAAAAGTCATATATGTTGCTATTATTTAATAATTGTTATTTGGTTATAATATATTAGTATATAATCATGTATCGGTAATATTTAAATGATCCAATTTATATTAACTTAATTAAATCAAATCAAATCAAATATTTAAGGAAACACTCCTAACCACAATCAAGGAAGAAAATGGCTAAGTTCGGGTATAGCTAACAAGATGGTTTGGTTCCACATATATAAACTAAAGGCTAAATTACATATGCGGTCCCTTAACTTAATTTCAGGTAACGTTTTAGTTCTTTATCTTTTTTTTTTCCCGATTTAGTCCTTTATTCCTAACAATAACAAATAAAGTATGAAAATATGAGTTTATTTGAAGATTTGCGTTACGAATTTGATGAAATTTGTATTATATTGAAGAATATAATTAATTTTATGAGTTTTGATTGAATTTTTTTTTGAATTTTTGTATAAAAAGGATAACATTGTTGAAATTTTAAAACATAAAATATCAAATTGTCACTTAAAATTAAAATAAAGGACCAAGTCGAAAAAAAAAAAAGATAAAGGACTAAAACGTTATCTGAAATTAAGTTAAGGGACTACAGATGTAATTTAGCCTAAACTAAACTAACTATGAAGAATTTATTTGGATAAGGTAAATCAAGAAAGAATTGTGGTGGGGAAACCAAACCCTCAAAAAGTACATTCCTAGTCTAATATTTTCTTGACAATAGTTTTTCCTAAAATAATGCTATTCAAATCACATTTCAACCATGACAATATGGTTTTATGCACTCTCCATAAAAAAATGAAAGAGAAGTGTTGGTGTAAATAGTGGGACTTGACTTTTACCAACGTAGTTCCCGGATAATTTCTCCAAATGGAAAAATAGAAAATCCAGCTAACTCATCATAACTATCTTGTCAATATTCCATACACATGCACTACTAAAACAACTCTACATTAATGACTCTTTAGTTAATGACTATTAAGTAAATAATTTTAGGATGGGCGGTGCATCACGATCAACTCCAAATATTGGATGCAAGTAGCGGTTGCGAATACCAGAGTTGGCCATTATTTTTTTGGACAAATTAATCAATAATACTATATAATATATTTTATACAAAATAACAACGACTCAAATCTCTGAAATATTATAAATACAATAAAATCACAAGTCTTAATCAAAAGATAGATTTAAATACTAACAAAAGTAAGAAACAAGATAAATATAAAAAACAGGCAAAAAAAACTTATAAAAAAACAGAAAAAAAAAACAGGAATAAGTAAAAGAAGGAATAAATAAGAAAGAAACGAAGGAATAAGTAACAAAAAGAAAGAACTAAAGAAAAAAAAAAAAAAAAAAACAGGGAATAAGTAAGAAAGCTAGAAAGAAAACAGAGAACGAAGGAAGGAACAAAGAAGAGAAAGGAAAGAAGGAACTTGGTAATGGACGACGATGGCTGGAAGGTAGCGGGAGTTGGAATCTTGCAGGAAAAGAGGGTTTTCGCAAAAACTGGGATGTTTGAAGAGAGAGAAGAAGGACAATGAAATTAGGGTTAGAGCAAAAACCTAAATACCCTTTATAAAAAAAACACATCCACGTGTTTGACCATGAGAAACACGCGACCCGTGACCCGCGAACCCAGCCAGAATGGAACCGCTTTTCCTGTTTTCGCGCCGCTCAGCACCATGCTCCTGGCCAGCACTGCACTGCTCCGGCGCGATCCCCCCGCGACCGGCGCTATTGATTAGCTAGGCTAAATACTGCTCCATTTCCTATTAAAATCCATATATATCTTTTTCAACTGAGTTCTTTTAATGAAATCCCAGTTACACCAATGAAACCGTTATCAAAGATTCTATACATGAGAAAGTTACTCTATCCATCTCCAACTTCCTATTCCTTACGAATACAACAGTATCAAGTGTAGACAATGTTTAATTAGTACGTAAGGCTCAGAATCAAGTAAACTATTACTTAGGAAATCTAGGATGCCAATAAATATACATTTGAACAAATGCTAGATCTGTTAATAACTCTGACCAAATTGAGTACTTCCTCCATATAGGACTGACATACAAATTCACAACATCATAGCATTCACATGTCATCACACCATCATGTCCCTATATCAAAACCTTGTTCCTAAAATAGCAATATTACACAATAAAATTAGAAACATCAAACTTATATCTTCAATAAGAAAGAACATATAGCAATAACAACAAATGACCAAAGAAAAAATTTCCGAAGTTATAAAAAAAAGTAATTTCCATCTCACAACAAACTCTAGTTACTCACCAGTATCAATTTTATTCAATTGCTGTCACTTGCAGTTTGCTGATCGTTACTCATGGAATCATTTGGCGTACTTGGAGCATCAGGTACCTAAGTGAATGTTATTACTATCATTATTTGTAAAGCACTATATCATAGTTTAATTTCTCAGATTTTTTTTATAGGAATCCATACCTCTTGTGCTATAGCTTGCAAAACATCGTTAATTTGTTGATCTGCTGAGAATCGTGTTTGAAGAACAGAAACAAGATTTCCAAGCAAATTTTCTAATTTATGGAGCCTATTCTCTACATTAGAGCTTTGAGATGATGAAGCATTTGAATGACGTGGAACCTTGCCAAGACAACGCACAGTTCCTCTCCTTTCGGACCCTTTTACTTTTGAGTACACATCATTCTCCCAATTTGTAGATTCTTGAATCGTTTGAGGAGTTTGTGAACTTGTTGCCTCCGCCATATGCTTCTTTAATTCACCCTACACAAAATGCAATGCAAAACTTATTATGTTCAGTTCAACTGCAAAGCATTACAATCAATAGTTTCAATCATAGGTAATTCAATATACAACTGAAAATTGAAATTCTTCTTACAATCACATAAGCTGCCTTCTCGGGACTACTCCCATCTTTACTAGTAGAGTGTCAATATAAATTTGAGCTCGTGAAGGTTGTACTTACTCGTTCGCTTTGTTGTCTTAACATTTGTAACAAAATGTCAAATCCTTTCACACTAAGAGAATATATAAAAAGAGAAATACCTATGACACACTCTTTTTGACCACACTTTGATTGCACTCTTATGATTGATCCTTTTAGAAATGTTAATTTGTAAGTTCACTTCTAAACAAATGTATCCACTTTCCGTAATAAACAAAACATAAAAAATTGTTCAGCTGTGTTTAAAAGCAGTATTGTGTATTACATTATAAAAATACTCTACAGTAAGCATAGTAAGAAACAGTAATGAAGAAAACAACCACCTCGTGATGAACTTGGAAGATTTTTGGTGCCCATGCATTGTAATCCTCATATTTTGAGCGATTCCTTTGTGATGTTTACTTATTTTCTTTAATCAGGAAATAAAAAAAGTCAAAGATAAAAACATGCATGTTGTACTACATAATTGCGATATATGAAGTAAAGGTCAATGACATTATACATGTACCTGTCCCTTCTTGGAACACCAATGATGTACTAAAGCACGATATTGAGAAGGATCAACTCTTTTATCAGGGATGCTAGCAGCCATTTCTTCCTCAGTCTTGTTTTCATCATATCCCTTTGCTTTCAAATCATGCTTGAATTGCCTCCACTTAGAACTCAAGTTATCTTTTAGTATTTGCTTTGTTTGCTCAGTCAATTTAGGAACAAATTGAAACTTACTCTATTTTTGAGATAATTAGAAAATAAACCAATATGTAAGACAAACAGTTAAAAAAATACAGAAACCAAAATCAAATAGATTGTTTTTAAAACTAAAAAAGACCTGTATCAATTCAAGCATATTAGTTATGTAGAACTCTGGCATGTCTTTCCAGTTAAGAATATTGATAGGAGCATATTGGTGCTTCCTTACCAAGCAGCCCATTGCATTTAAAAGTTTTTTTCCTTCAAACCCAATAGGATTACCTAAAGGATCTACTTCAACAAGTATGAATTCTCCATCCGGTAAATTCCACACATCCGACATTCGGGTATAACCTCTTACCCTCTTTTCACCTAAATCATGTATGGATTCACGCGTTAATGAACTATACATTAATGTATGTCGCACGTTAATATACTTAAATGTTTTTTTGTAAATTCAAAGTTACCTTTACGTAAACTTTTATTCAATCTACCAGAAGAAATAGGAGATTCAACATGACTTTCCATTGGTATTTGTTGTTCTGATTGTGATTGGCGATTTTGGTGATTAAGACTTGCTACCATTAGATTTCCTCTTGTATCTCCTATAAGAATCAAATAAAAAATACGAAAACTTCTTGCTCATTCAAAACAAGAAAAAATTGGAACTTCCAGAAAAGAAGAAAGAAACTGACGCCAAACAAAATATCATACCACTTCCAATTGTGCACACTCATTTATTCTGTGATTGTTTTGGTTGATTCAATGAGCTATCAATTAATTGCTTTCGGCTTGTGATTTGCTACTTTTTGATTCATCATCAACCCTTTCTGCCTCTCCATGGTATATCTATTAGATATAAACCAAAGTCACTTTATTTTTAATATCTAAAAGTGCTCTAAAAGATTAATAAATTACTGTTGATTAAAACAATTGATTAGTGATACATTTACATGATTGTGTAATTGTAATCTAACCTAAATGATACACATTGTAAACATAAGGCAAATACTTACATATTTATGTTAGAAAAACCGCTACACTTTACCTTAGTAACTTTTATTCATTCTAGCAAAGAAATAGGAGATATTCCATATGACTTCCCATTGTACTTGTTCTGTTGTGATTGGTCATTTTTGGTTGATAAAGACTTGCTATCCATTAGATTCCCTCTTGTAGATACTATCGAGATTCAAAAATAAAAAAACTATTCTTAAACTTCAAGATAAAAGAAAGAAATGAGTGAAAAAATCCATACCTCCTCCAGATTGTGCACGCTTTTCATTTATGTTGTGGTTTTTTGGTTGAGTTCATTAGAGCTATCAATTAATTTCTTACTAGCTTGTGCTTTCACTTTTTTCGAACAGCATCAACCTTTGTGCTCCCCATGGTATCTATTTATAGTTAATCCATAGTCAATTATTTTTTAATTGCTACAAGTGGTTTAAAACATCAAATATTAGGGTTGATAAATAATTGATTACAATGATCATGTAACCAAACCTAAAATCACACATGTAACATATAGGAATACTTAAACATTTAGAGTCCAATTACTTTCTAAAAACAAGTTAAGTTTCATTTTCTAAATTTATGTTCATTTTAAATTGATAACAAGGAGAACGACTATTAGTGAAGAGAGAAGATGGAGGCAAACTAAAAAGAATGATGTTCCAGATTGGATAATGTTATGACATTTTAAAATTTCTGATAATGCTAGATTTATTTGAAAGCTGTTAAAGCAAATAGTGAGAATATATTAGATTTATATCTTATGTTTATTAGTTGAAGTGAAAATGAAAAGACGAACATGGATGTAAAAAGGCCCTAGTTTTTAAAAACATTTTACTTGACGGTAATCTTTTATCCATTCTACAAAAGATAGGATATTATCACAACTTCCCCACTTGTATTGCTGCTCCGGTTGTGATTCTTCATTTTGGGTGTTCACACTTGCTGCCATTAACTCTTTTGTAACTGCAATAAAGAATTCAAACAAACAAGTATGAAAACTTCAAGACAAAAGAAGAAGAAACCTGGGAAAATTAAAATTTCATACCTCCTCAAATTGTCCACATTTTTCATTAGCATTGGAAGTTTGGTGACTTCATTAGACCTTATCAATTAATTGATTCTTTAGCTTGTAATGTGCAACTTTTTTTGAACAACGTTCAACCTTGCTCCTCCGCATGGTATCTATTATAGTAATCCAAAGTTACATTTTAATCGTTTAATGGCTACAAGTGTTTAGAGATCAAAAATTATGGTTCATAAACAATTGATATAATGATTATGTAACCAAACAAGGTTGTGTTGTTTCGAAGTAGCCAAATACTTTACTTGGAATGATATTCCTCAGAATACTATTTTCCTACTCGTTGTTACAGGTACGAAAACATTCCTAATGAGTTGTATGTTTAGAGGAAGATATGTTGATTTGGCAAGTGTCTTGAGTGTTCGAAGCGATTATAGGAGTTTAGTTAATAGGTTACGCAAGATTTCTAGGATTCAGTTAAGGGGGAAGGGGAACTATATTACAAGCTGCAACTGAAGTGTGGTGGTTTAGCTTGTAATTGTCAGGAAATAATTTCTCTAGTAGGAGTCTCTTTGACTCTGATCGTTTCAGGTTGTAGAGCCTTCGCGCTCAAGCTTTACCGTAAATATAATACAGTTCATTGATCTAAGTTTGTGGGTTCTATCATTGGTCTGACTGCCACATTAATTGAGAGGAGCTAGCAAATTCTGCTAATGCCAGTGAAAATGTTCTGATCGAATGGATGCGTTGAAGCTACAGTTGGTGGCAGAGTTTGCCAAGGGGGCGGAACGGCGTTCTCCTGAGCTTGTACCACTCAGTTTGAAGTAAAAAATCTAGCGTCCATATACAAAAAGGAACGGTGGAAGTAAGACAGAAACACAACAAAGATCTATTGAGGAAGATAGGAAGAAATATGGGAGAGGCATTTCAATAGAATGGAGCAATTGCAGAAGAATTCAGCAAACCGAGACAGAGACGAAGAGGAAGAAAAACAAAAATCAGTGGGTGGAAGCAACACATTCAACTTCTTACTGATGAGAGCCATTGCCTCCAACAATCGTTGGAAGAACTCCGCTTAGGACGTGACAAAAAACACCAATGAGGGCGAAACTGAAATTAGATTTTCAGAGATGAGTTATTTTCATCAGTACGATATGCGTTACTCCAAAGATAACTACGAACACAAAGGAAAAGTTCGAAACAGAGCTTGACCTCAGGGTGAAAAAACAGAGTGGTCACTGCGCACACCACCACAAAAGTCATCAGAGCTTCAAACACTAACTCCATTTACATTGTTGCGTGCCACCTTTCATGAAGTGAGCACTCATGTGTGTCTTCCCATCCCACTGCGAGTTCTCCACCATTGATGATGTGAGTCCTCGTGTGCACTTATGTCCCGCACTGCGAGTTTCTCCACCATTAACGATGTGAACCCTCTGATGCATCGTTGATGCGACGCCAGGATTTAAAAAGCCCAATTTCAATTTCCTAAATGACCACTAGACACCAGTCCAAGTGCAGCGATGTCTACGAAACCCGAACCACTGTCTCGAGTCACATCCACCTGTGATATTTTCTGGGTCAGTGATGTATGAAACACCAAGTTGTGGAGATGGGATAAGGGTGATTAATTTGAGGACTATAGCTTGAAGATTAGACTCTGGAACTTGAAACGATGAAATAGCTCAGATATATATACCTTTTACTAGGGCTTAAGGTATTGGATAAAGGTGTTGAACTTCCACAGGTTTTGTCACTTCTTGATAGATCAATTATGAGACACAATGTTATTGAAGTCAAAATATATAGAACATATTGTGAGAACTTGTGCTAATACAGATGAATATTGGAAACAACTTTAGTTGAGATGTATGCAGAATATGGTCATGTTTCTTTGTCATGTGGGAATTTTTATCAATTCAATGCAAAATCTAGGAGGCCTGCATTTTGGTATGCAATATAGGATGGTATGGAGGAATGATGTTATGAATCTACATTTGAAAACTTTGATGACATGTTAGTTGAAAAGGTTCAACCAACAATGCAACATTTGTTGTTGATTTATCTGCTTGTATTCACAGTGATTAACATGGAGACGGACTAGATGTTTCTAGAGTGATTAAAGGGTATGAACTATGAAGAGGTGGGACTTTTGAGCCACAACTTGGTGCAAGACTTGTAGTGAGTTCTTGCATTAACTTTTGGTTCTTGTGTGGGCCAAGTGAATACCACCTAGATTGCAATCTTGGAGAACTTATAATTGGACAGAGAAGGTAATTGAGCTTGTGGGTTTGTTACTTAGTGGTGCTTGCCATTGTCCTTGTTTGCAACCTAATTGAGCTGTAGCAGTGGTTGTTGTGGAAACGTCCATGCCGACTTCTTTGTGACTTGCAAGCCGTTCATGCTAGGCTGACCCAATAGCGCGACGATGATAAATTGTACTCAAAAGTCAGTTTCCTATATCTCAGCCTCGAGAAAAGGTTGTTTATCTAGCGTAGTGATAGGACACTGTTTTTGGGTCTAAGTCTAATATAGCCAATTTGAATAAGAAGTTCGAGGAAGATATGCCGATGTCGCAGTGTGTAGAGTATGCGAGAGATTATAGGGAGTTAGTAAATGACTTGAAGCTGAATTATAAAATTCAGCTAGGAAGGGGAATATATTGAGGCTGAGAGTGTGGTGAGGATTAGGCTGTGAGTTGCTAGATTTGATAGGAGAATCATTTCTAAAGGAGTTTTGACTCTGGTTTATCATTTCATTGTAGACCTTTGTGCTCAGCTTTACCATAATAACTATATAGTTTCATTGATCTAATTTGTGGTTCTATCGCATGTAAAATACAGTTAAATATTCACATTTTTTTTATAAAAAAAAAAGTACACTTACCTTTGGGTAAACTTTTACCAAAAGAAATTAGCAGGATATTCAACATGACGTCCCATTTGTATTGTTGTGTCGATTGAGATTCATCATTTTGGCGACACAGACTGCTGCTAACATTAGATTCTCTCTTGTATCTGACTACAAGAATTCAAATAAAAAATATTGAAACTTGAAAGACAAAAGAAGAAGAAACTGAACATATAAAATTTCATACTCCAAATTGTGCACACTTTTATTATACATTGGGTGTTTTGGTTGATTTCATTAGAGCTATCAATTATTGACTCCTTAGCTTGTGCTTTGCCACTTTTCCGACAACATTTCAACCTTTTGTCCTCCCCATGGTATCTATTATAGATAATCCAAATCCAAAATTATTTTTTAATTGCTACAGTCCCTACAAGTGGTTTAACAGATCAAAGAATAATGGTTGATAAACAGTTAATTACAATGATATGTACCCAACTAATTAATACACATGTAAACATATAAAAAATTAATAGTTATAGATTCTTTTATAAAAAAAATACTCCACTACCTTTAGGTAACTTTTACCCATTCTACCAAAAGAAAGAGGACATTCAACATGACTTCGCCGCTGTATTTTTGTTTTGATTGTGATCGTGTTTTTGGTGATCAGACTTGCTAACATTAGATTCTCTCTCGTATTCTACTACAAAGAATTCAAATCAAAAAGTAATGAAAATTCAAGACAAAGAAGAAAGAATTGAGCCAGCAAAATTTGTCTCCTTCAAATTGTGCAAACTCTTCAATTTTACTGTGGTTGTTTTGGTTGACTTCATTAGAGCTATCAATTAACTGTTGTTCTTTAGCTTGTGATTTGTCACTTTTTCGAACAACATTTTGACCTTTTGCGCCTAGAAATGGTGTTTATTATGCATAATCAAAGTCGCAATTATTTGTTAATTGCTACAGAGGATAAAGACCAAAAATTTGTATGTAATCTAATCTAAAAGATCACATGTATATGTATGGAAGATACTAACATATTTAAAATAACAGTAAAAATTACCTTCAGGTAAATATTACGCATTCTACCAAAAGATATACGAGATTCAACATGACTTCCCACGTTCTATTTGTTGTTTGATTGTGATAGGTCATTTTTGGTAATTAAGGCTTGCTACCATTAGATTCTCTCTTGTATCTAATATTAAAGAATTCAAATAATAAAACAATGAAGCATCAAAATAGAAGATGTAAGAAAAAGAGCCAACAGAATTTCATACCTACTCCAAATGTGCACACTCTTCATTATGTTGTGGTTGTTCTGATTGACACCATTAGAGCTATTCAATTAATTGCTTTTTAGCTTGTGATTTGCCACTTTTCGAACAGCATTCAACCTTTGCGCTTTGTCATGGTATCTATAACATATAATCGAAAGTCAAATTACTTTTAATTGCTACAAGCGGTTTAAAAAGATAAAAAATTTGATTACAATGTTAGGTGTAACTTAACCTAAATGATACACGTGTATAAAAAGAAAGAAAAAAAACTGCACACCTTTTCTTAATCATACATGTATTGTCATTTGCTATTTGCATTAGTTAGTAAAGCATCATGATTAATTTATCTACGTTGTGATCAAACCTTCTTCTACTTGATATGTACTTGTAGAATTTGGATAGGCCATTAAAGAGGAAATGAGGGCAGGTGTGAATTTAGAGTGGTTTGGGGTTGTTTTTAGCTGTGCAGAGAAGCTGGTTCTCTCTCATCAAGGTTGTTATTTTCAGTTTAATTTCTGTCTTCATCTTGCAGGAGCTAGTCTGCAGCAATTTTCATAGTTCTCTCCTCAATTTTACGAGATTGTAAGAATGTTACAGAGACATATATCTCTGAGACAGCCACAATTTAATATAAATATTACTCATTTCACCCTTCCAATTGCTGGTACATGTCAAAATTGAATAGCTAACATTTTCACCATGTAAGGTCCAATTTGTATTCTTTTTAAAAAACTATAGTTGATTATGTGCCATAAATCCACCCGAGACTGAGAGTGCATTTGTACTTTACATATTTGTGTGTATAAGAATTTTCAAATGCCAAATTCATCAAAAGATGGAAAAGGCTCAAATCGTGAAATCTATTGATCAATCAGCATCTAATTCTTATCGAGGTTTTAACTCACTTAAGTTTAGGATCCTATAAAAGAGACTGTATTCAGTTAATCAATCAAGATTTCACAATTCATTTTACAGAACATTTTCTAAACTTTTTCTCTGCTTTTTATCTCTGCCTACATTTCTAATATAACAGAGAACATAGAGCGAAACTATGGCACAGATTACTAAATGGTGTGAAGAATGGGATTTTTCATAGTTACAAGATCTATGTTTACAATTAATGACTCCTAAAATGTTTCTTACACATTTCAGACACCTCATTCTTCTTCATTATAACTAAATCGTAGGTCGTGAGTATCTTATTTATACACATCTTTCTAATTAAACTCATTTCTGTCACAACAAAGGTTTAAGCTCCAGCGAATAATTCTAAGGTATTTAAGTGGCCTTGAAACTTTCATTGTTACATAATTTGCAGCAGTAAGTTTCACATTGTTAAATTGTTAAATTATTACATTCAAATTCTTGCCAAATTGTAAACAACTAAATACAAACATGAATTTATAAAATTTACTTTTATATGTTAAAAATCATTGTGAGAGCAACTCAAAACTGTATCCTATATGAGAGTAGATATTTTTACTCTTTCCTCCTTTTACCCTCATCAGAGTAAGAATACAAGTTCTTGATGGCTATCCGCCACAAACAAAGAATTCCTATAATGGCCTCTAGTATGTACCCTTGTCTTTAAAGCAGTAAACAGCAGGTAAATAACATTTTATTATTAATGAGCAAATATTTAATTTGATTAAATCAAACTCAAACTGTAGTTGTTTCTGAAGAGGTATCTCTAGGATTGGCAAAGTTTGATATATTTTGAAATTAGCAGTGAGAACGCATTTTGAGCTCGTAACTCCTAGAATCTATGGAGAGCGTGTCGGTGTCAAGTTTCATCTTCTCCCTAATGTAAAAAATTCAAACAAGTTTGCAACAAACAAGTTTACGGTTCTAACCTAAAATACACTAGCATTTCCAAAAGCAAATAACAAATCGCGGAATCGAATAAACCTGTAATTGCCAGTCATTTCAATTTATGTTATCAATCACGCAATCGCGGGCGCATTAGAGCTATGCTCTTCTACGACGCGATTTTTGTGGTGCGTTGTACTTGAAGGGAAGCAAATCGCGGTGGAATCGCATCTCGCGTGCTAAGGAGAGGGGAAGAAAAATATGAAGAATAATTTAAAAAGAAAAGATGGAGAGAGTTTTCTCACTGTTTCTGGCGGAGTTACTTTCTACAAGACCAAGTCTACCTGCGTTTTCCGGCCACTTCCGTTCGACTACGATTTGTTTCGTCATACAACTTACAAAGTTAAAAGTGGACCCCGACCTTTTTTCTTCTTCTTCTTTTATTTATTTTTTTAATATAAATTTTAGTTCGTTATCTTTTATTCATTTTCGTTTGTTTTGTATTAGTTTTTTTATGAAATTACTTCTATTAATAATTGTCAATTTTCTATTATAATATCTTTTCAAAAAAATATTTGGATTCAATAATAAATTTGTATTTTGATAATATCTTCTTACATATTTTTAAATAGAATATAAATGATAATTATATTATTATAAAAAATAAAGAACAAAAATAAATAAATAACAAATGAATTATTGATAAAAGAAAAATTAAAAATGTATTAAAAAAATTAATTGATAGAGCACTTTTCAAGGAAATTTTTATTAACAAAAATACAGTATTTTATTTAATTATTTTAAGTCATTTAATTATATAAGATTAGTTATTTTTATGTTGTTTATATACATGAATTCTTTAAATTATGTCCATTTTTTTATTAAAAAAAAAAATATTAAATTTCATCGTAATTAACTGTGAGGTCTCGAATTTTAATCGGTTAAGAGATTTTTACCAATTCAACTAGGGTTCTTTAAACGCATTCCACTGAAAAAAATTATGTGTGCTATCATATCTCATATAAGTAACTTGTTGAAGAATTATTATTTAGGAATTAGGGGAAATCTATGAGAGAGAAAAGAGGAATTTGGCCAACTCTATCGTTTGAGTTCTCATACGTTGGTGAGTTCGTCGACTTTTGCGAACAAATACAAGTTTATATGTTTTGCATATTACAAATTTATTTTCAAGAAATGTTTCATATTCTTAATTTATTAGTTGAGTGATATAGGGATAATGGAATTCCCTATAAACCCAAATCTCACAAATGAATAAAATTTAAATGTTCAAAATGCATCTTTATAATTTTGAGATAACATAAAGTTGTTTTTGTTATAATCTGGAAGAGACCGAGAGACTTGGAAAGAATTTTTCATATAAATAATCCCAAAACAGTTTTATAAAAGAACATGTGTTAATCCCACATCAGCTAAGCTCAACAAAATTCATAGTTTTTATACCTAATTTTGAACACTAATTCTTCTTGAATAGGATGTGTTTAACATGATTGTACTATTGTGTGAATTTTTAACTATCCAACATTTTTTAGTAGTACTTTAACTCGTGATACATCAAATTCAACTATTTTGTGAGTAACATCCATTTTATTTCCAATTACACCAAAAAAAAAAAATTTGTATGTAAATTGAATTCGCATATGTTTTTAATTAAGTTCACATGTGGTCATTGAATTCACATATACTTTTAATTAAGTTCACATGTGCATGTGGGTTGGGTTTACATGAGTTATTTGGGTTGTAAACTATAAAAATTAAATTCTAGTGAGTGACCTCAAAGATAAAATGCAAAGAAAATAACTTATTTGATTGATTGGTGTGTTTGAAATGAATTGTACAAGTAATATTTATAGGGGAAAAATGTCGAACATGTTATTTTATTGATCATGATTGGGTCTACAAATGCTCATTCTGACTACCGTTATTTGAGTAAACTCGTAGATAGTGTGTGAAAATATGATTGTTATCATGTGTATGTGACACCCCACATTTTGACATTACTCCAATCAATTTTTTGGAACATTTTCCGACACTAAATCCACACATTCGTCTCTTTTATTTTATTTTATTGTGTCCTATATTATAGTCTTATTTGTTTATCTTGAGCTATAAACATAGAAATTAGCTTTATTTACCAAGTTGTCTATTCCATGTAGCTTTGACCAGTATTAATGTTCATACGCACTGGTGAAACTCTTGTGAAAGAGAAAGAATCACCTAATCCCATTTATTTGGTATCCCATTTATTCAATTGATTCTATTTTCGATTGATTTACTCTACTAGTTAATGTTGGTTCACTCTTAACTCGTTTATTGGTTGTTATTAACTAACAATTTAGATTAGTTAAATATTGATTCACTCTTAACTGAATAATTGGTTGTTATTAACTAATAATTTAGATTATTTTTAAGTGAAAACAATAAAATAAAAATTTCAGTTTTCCAATAGTAGACATAAACTGGGCATATAGTAGTGCAAGCACATCCATAATAAAAATGAATTTAATTTATATACATTGTCAGTATAAATTTTTTTTACACTATCAACCAATGACAATTGTTGGATTATTAATAATATTTAATTTTTGTCATAATTATTTATAAAATCACCTACATGATTAATCATTTTTTTCAACTATATAAAATATTTTATATTGTCGGTACATAAAAATTAACTCATTAAAATTTCAATTTTCTCATGAAACACCAATTACACAAAGTTTGACACAATGGCTAAAAGGACAACTTTCTTATTTATTTAAGTTTACCTCGATAGGAAGGAAAATTATACCAAGAAACTAGTAATAGAGTACGGATGTGTCCCGACGAGAAACGACTATCGATTGACTATATTACATCATAAACAAAAACTATTTCTAAAAAAACATAAAACATTTAATTTAACAAAATTAATATTTTCTACAACTATTTATTTTTACTAAATCTTTTTTACAACTTAAAAACAGATGAAGTTTTTTTACTGAAAAAAACACTAAGTTGATATTAATAATTTTGAATATATATATTCCATTTAAGAATGAATTATAAATACAAATAAATGAAATTACGCATTTAAAAAAACATAGTTGATCACATCTAATGTATACAATCCTAATAAAATAATAAGTCTATTTGTCTAAAATTACTTTTCATCCTTTGATCTAGTCAAATGAAACTACTTTCAAGTTCTGCTACTCATAATGGGATTCACAGAAGTTTGGTATCATAATGATGCAATGTGTCTCCTTCTCCAAGCTATCATGTGGTGGTCAACATGATATAGAGTTGATCGCATTATTCCTCAATGTAGATTGTGCATTTCGTCAATTGGATCCTCTTTCTCCATATCTCTACATTATTTGCTCTAAGGGCCTTTCTGCATGATTAGGAAGGCTAAAAACTTTGGAAAATTACATGGTGCACGTATTTGTAGAGGTAGCCTTTCTATCTCACACACATTTTTATGATGATGGTTTCATTTTGTGTAAAGCAACTACAGATGAGTCCACGAAACTCAAGAATATTTTTTGATACCTTCGAGTTGCTAGTTGTCAAGTTATTGATTATCAAAAATTAGCCATCTCATTCAACAATAATACAAATTCTCTTTTCCGAAGCACTATCCCCAACGATAATAGTGTCCAAATTATTTACACGGTGTACATAAATTAAATTCTTTCTTGTACTTTTATAAAATTCTTGTACTTTTATAGAAAAGGATATATATTTTCTTGGTATAAATAGTTAGAAAGTCTACATCTTGGTCATGCTCCACCACCAACTTGTTTTCACCTTCCTACCTTAAATCTTTTCTCTCACTACCATTTTACTTCAACTAATAAAAATACATACCAAATTGGTTGTGATGTGAGAGAATTAATTCATAAGCATAACCAAAAATTAATCCTTCTTTTGTTCTCCAATGGATACTGATGATTGTGATCTATTAGCCATTGTGCGTAGAAAGCTAACACCCATTACTAATCACACCACCGTTTATGAAACTCCCACCTCCACCAATAACACTATTTTCCCTCAAAATCCCACACCTTACTTTGAAGATTTTACTTTTACTCAAGGAAATTAGCTTAACCCCTTGTGTTCCTCTTAAACCAAATGATTTCATAGAGCTAGAAAATTGAAAATTATCCCCACCCCACAACCATCACTAATGATATAGTGTTTATGACACAAATCAAAATTGACCTTTTATAATTTTCCAACACTCATAGAACAACAACAGATGCAATTAAATCTCAATCAAATATGAGTTGGATCTAACGAACAGACTAAACTTTCATATATGATGAGCCGAGATTGATTCCATCAGTAGAATCACCTATATCTTAATTTCGAACATGCTCGAATAGAGTTAATTGCATTAACATCACACCGATTCATTTTGATCTTGCATACAATCACCCATCACTTCAACTCCAACCACAACAAGAGCTCAATCAACTACCAATTCAAGAACCCCAAACCAATTCTATGGTTTTAGCAAATGCAAATCCACAACCAAATAAACAAAGATCGAGAAAGAGGTAAAGGATTCACTCATTAATAAATATTAATTATTTAAAGTTTAATACATAGAAATTTTCCAAATTATATTTTTATTACATTGATTAAAAGTGAAATTTTAAAATTTTATAAGAATTAAAAATTTATTTAACCCTATTATTTATGTTGAAATATTTTTACATAACTCTCATTTTTGACAGAAAAATCAACCATTGAAAATGATTTGCGAGATGAATGCACAGAAGCTCTTAGAAGATCCATGGGCATGGAGAAAATATGGACAAAAACCATTAAAGGATCTCCATATCCAAGGTCAAAACTCTCTAACTTTCATAGATTTTTCTTTCTTTTAATATTAAAAAAACCTATTTTTGTTACTAATCTACACACACACACCACATCTAGGGTTTTTAAATAGCGATCGTTGATTCGCTATCTTTGTTATTAATAAAGATCATTTGCAGTTATCTTATATGACTTATTATAATTTTCAAAAAATAATTAAATTCTTTTAAGTTCTATTTTTACACTATTTACGATTTTAAGTATTTCTAGATTAAGCGTGTAAAGAAATTTTAATTTGTTGAATTTACAATAATTCTTCCATTTTATAATGAAATTTTGGTGATTTAGTTGCTTAAAATTTTGTAATAATTTACAACATAAAAATCTGTATATGATTTTTTTAACAGTTAAAGTTAATAAATTATTATTATATATTAATATTTTTTTATATAAAATTTAACGAAAATTTTTTAATTATTTTTAATTATTTTTAGTTTAAATAGTTGAACTACTCGTTATCCTCTAATATATAGTATATATTTGTAAATATTTGTGACAAAATTAATGTAAAATATTTGCAATGATTAACAATGTTATTGATAGATAGTATCAAAAAATTTACACCGTCTTTATTGTAAATATATATATAATAATAGTATAATATATATATGAATAAAATTAAATAATAACATATAAAAACAATCATGTTAATTTTAATAAGATAATTATTTCGGAAATATTTATATTTTATATTTAGTATTTTATTTTAAATTTATTCAAATGTCTGTCAGTGTAAAATTAACTTATACTTATCAAACATATTACAAATTATTTATAAAAATGACCTTTTAAAATAATTTTAATAAAAATTTAATATTTTAATAATTTAATGGTTATAATATTAACTAATAGTGTCCAAATTATTTACACATGTACAAAATTAAATTCTTGTACTTTTATAAATTCTTGTATTTTATGAAAAGGATATATATTTCTTGGTATAAATAGTTAGAAAGTCTACATTCTGGTCATGTTCCCCAACCAACTTGTTTTCACCTTCTCCCTTGAATCTTTTCTCTCATACCCTTTTACTTCAACTAGGAAAAATACATCACAATTGGATACTGATGAATTGTGATCTATTAGCATTGTGCGTAGCTAGCAAAGCTACCACCATTACTAATCACACCACCGTTTTTTAATTTCCACCCAACCGATACACTATTTTCCCTCAAAATCCCACACCTTACTTTGAAGATTTTACTTTTTACTCAAGGAAATAGCTCAACCCTTGTGTCCTCTTAAACCAAATGATTTCATAGAGCTAGAAAAATTGAAAATTATATCCCACCCCATCACCATCACTATAATATTAGTGTTTATGACACAAATCAAAATTCGACCTTTATAATTTTCCAACACTCATGGAACAAAAACAATGCAATTAATCTCATCAATATGAGTTGGATCTAACGAGAACAGACTAAACTTTCATATTATGATGAGCCGAGATTTTGAATTTCCATCAGTAGAATCACCTATATTTTAATTTCGAACATGCTTCGAATAGAGTTAATTGCATTACAATCACCACCGATCATTTTGATCTTGCATACAATCACCCATCACTTCAACTCCAACCACAACAAGAGCTCAATCAAACTACAATTCAAGAACCCCAAACCAATCTATGGTTTTAGCAAATGCAAATCCACAACCAAATAACACAAGATCGAGAAAGAGGCAAAGGATTCACTCATTAATAAATATTAATTATTTTAAAGTTTATACATAGAAATTTTCAAATTATATTTTTATTACATTGATTACAAAGTGAAATTTAAATTTTATATAGAATTAAAAATTTATTTAACCTCTATTATTTATGTTGAAATATTTTACATAACTCACATTTTTTGACAGAAAAACTCAACCATTGAAAATGATTTCGAAGATGATGCACACAGAAGCTCTTAGAGATCCATGGGCAATGGAGAAAATATCGGACAAAAACCCATTAAAGGATCTCTCCTATATCCAAGGTCAAACACTCTCTAACTTTCAAGATTTTTCTTTCTTTTAATATTCAAAACCATTTTGTGTTTACTAAATCTACACACACACAGCATCTAGGGTTTTAAATAGCGTCGTTGGAAATTCCGCTATATGCTTGTTTATTAATAGAGAATCATTTGGCATGTTTATCTTATTGACTTATTATAATTTTCAAAAATAATTAATCTTCTTTTTAAGTCATCTATTTTTACATATTTACGATTT
>PGTU02009314.1:0-12597 GCA_002896215.2 Cicer echinospermum
AAGATATCAGCTAATTGATCAGATGTATTAATATATTCAAGCATGATATTACCATTTTGTTATTGATCTCTAATGAAATGATGTCTAATCTCTATATGCTTTGTTCTTGAGTGCATAACAGGATTCTTTGTGATATTTATGGCACTAGTGTTGTCACACATTATTGGCACAATTCCAAGATCAATACCAAAGTCAGAAAGGTGTTGTTTCATCCATAATATTTGTGCACAACAACTTCCAGCAGCTACATATTCAGCCTCAACTGTTGAAAGTGCCACACTATTTTGCTTCTTGCTATGCCAAGATACAAGTGAATTCCCTAATAGATGGCAAGTACCAGATGCACTTTTTATGTCTAATATGCAACCAGCAAAATCAGAATCAGAATAGCCAACAAGAGTGCAAGTTGATCCCTTAGGATACCATAAGCCTAGATGTTTGGTTCCTAACAGATAGCTGAATATTCTTTTGACTGCACTTAGATGGGATTCCTTAGGATTGGCTTGATATCTTGCCACACATGCAGACATAAACTAATTCAGGTCTACTAGCTGTAAGATATAATAAAGATCTTATCATGCCTCTAACGATGGTCATATCCAAGACTTTCCATTATTCATCTTCTATCTAAATGACAAGCTTGAGTCATGGGTGTATCAATAGGTTTAAATTTATCAAAGCCAAACTTTTTAATAGATCATTACAGTACTTATTTGGCTTAGGAAAATTCATTCTTGCTTTGATTGATTTGAAATCCTAAGAAAATGTTATTCTCCCATCATGGACATTTCAAATCTTCCTTTCATTGTATTTTCAAATTCTTTGCCAAAGCTTATGTTTGTGGATCCAAAAATTATGTCATCAACATAAATTTGGACAAGCAGAATGTCTTTTCATTTCTTCTTTATAAAGAGTGTTTTATCAACATTTCCTCTTAAAAAATTTTGCTGTATGAGGAAATTGCTGAGCTTTTCTACCAAGCTCTTGGAGCTTGTTTCAATTCCATAGAGAGCTTTTTTTAGTTTTATAAACATGTTTTGGAAAACGCAGGATCCTCAAAATCCTGGAGTTGTGACTAACATAAAACCTCCTCTGATATCTCCATTCAGAAAAGCACTTCTTTACATCCATTGATACAATTTAAAATTCGATGATACAAGCATTAAGCAAGCAAAACCTAATTGGCTTCTTAATCTGGCTACAAGAGCATAGTCTCATCCATAATCAATACCTCCTCCTGGTTGTAGCCTTTAGCAACTAGTCTAGTTCTTATTCCTTGTTATTACTCCATTCTCATCCATTCTCTATTCCTAAACACCCATCTAGTTCCATAATATGTTTTCTTCTGGTTTAGGAACTAAGATCCATACTTGTTTCTCTCAAATTGATTAAGCTCTTCTTGCATGGCAATTATCCAATCATGTCCAAGAGAGCTTCCTTTAATATTCTTAGGTTCTACTTTGAGAAACAAAAAGCTGTAAAATTACAGAATTGTCTAAGAGGATTTTCTAGTAGCAACCCCTTTAGAAATTTCTCCTATGATGTTGTCAATAGGATGGTTTTTGTTGAATCTCCATTCCTTAGGTAAGTCATCTTCCCTTATAGGTTCTATGTACTCAAAGTCAGTGGAGGCACTGTTTTCATTTGGTTCTTTTTGGATCTGATTCTACAAATTCATCAAGAGAATCACTAACTATAAGAGGGGTCTGTTCAAGTTTGGTAAACATTCATCAAATTTTTCATGAACAGATTCCTCTATAGTTTTGGTTCTTTTTTGTAGATCCTATAGGCCTTACTAGATTGGACATATCCCAGAAAAATCCCCTCTATCCCTTAGAGTCAAATTTTCCTACATGCTCTTTTCCATTATTCAATACAAAACACTTGCATCCAAAGACTCTAAAATAGGCAATATTTGGTTTTCTACCTTTGTATATTTCATAGGGTGTTTTTCTAAGGATATGCCTAATTAGAACTCTATTCATCACATGAGTAGCTGTGTTTATTGCATCAGCCCAAAAGTATTTAGGAAGCTTAGAGTCAATGATCATTGTTCTAGCAAGTTCTTCTAGAGCTCTATTCTTCCTTTCTACAACTTCATTCTGTTGTGGAGTTCTTGGGGCTGAGTAAATATGGTGAATTCCATTTTGATCACAGTAATTGTCAAAAGATTCATTTTGAAACCACCATGATCACTCTTAATGGAAATTATTTTATGATTCTTCTCATTTTGAACTTGATTTGAAAATTTTTTGAAAATTGAGAAGGTGTCACTTTTGTGAGACAGAAAATAAGTCCATGTATATCTAGAGAAATCATCAACTAAAACATAGCCATAAAAATTTCCTCCAAAACTTTTTATTTGAGAGGGACCAAATAGATCCATGTGGATCAATTGTAGAACTCTATCAGTTTGTACTAAGTCTATTGATGGGAAAGAAGACTTAACTAATTTACTTTTCTCACAAGAGTCACATAATTTGTCCTTAGTAAATTTTCTGTTTGGAAGACCTAGCACTAGTTGTTTGCTAACTAGTTTGTTAAGATTATTTACATGTATGTCTATTCTCTTATGCCACAACCAATCTTCATCAGATTTAGATAACAAACAACAAACATTATTTGCAGGCAAAGAGTCAAGATCAATCATATATATATTATTTACTCTTTCATTTGCATTCTTTTGGTTGCCAAGAAGAACATTCAGGTTGTTTCTTCCATTTGTAAATTTTGCTAAATCAAATTTTAGTGATTCACCTTTCTTTCAAGTTCAGTAAAGCTAGTGAGTTTATCATGTGCTTCCTTTTCAACAGTTCATTCATGTCTTCAAGCAACTTATGATCTTTTTTAATTTCTTCATACATCATGCACTTTTTTTCTAACATTTTCTTAGTGCAAATCAATTGTTTGACTACCTTAATATGTTCATCATGCAATTCATTGAAAGCATCATGCAATTCTTCATAAAAGGGATTAGAGGTAGTACTTACATCGCTGTCTGAATCTGAGTCAACGTTGGCCATTAGACACAAGTTTGCTTCTTCATCTTCTGAATTTTCAGAAGATTCTTCATCATTGTCATTCCAAGCTATGTAGGCTCTTTTAGTTTTGAAGATGGTTGATCCTTGCCTTTAGCTTTCACAAACTTGTTTCTGTTTTGTAGTTGAAAACATTCAGATTTAATGTGGCCTGATTTTCCACATTCATAGCAAGTTATCACTTTTCTATCATTTGTCTCATTCTTGCTGAAACTTTTTGTCATTGAATTGGATGGTTTCTTTGATTGGACTACTTTCTTCTTCAGAAATTTCTTGAATTTTCTTACCAGCATTACGATTTCAGGTTCTTTCATCAGTTTCACTCTTGGAATCATCAGTACAAGTTTCTGGTTCAGATTTTACTTTATGAGTTTGAGCTTTCAGAGATAGTCCTTTTCTTTTCCGATCAGTTTGCTCTGACTCATTTAACCGGTGCAGCTCCATTTCAGGTTCTCTGAGCTTGCCAAAGAGGGTGGCAATGGTCATGCTTCCAAGATCCTTTGATTCAGCTATTGCAGTGACCTTAGGTTGCCATTCTCTTGTCAAGCATCTCATTACTTTGTTTATTTGTTGCTCATTGTCAATTACTTTTCCTAGAGCATTCAGATTGTTAATGACATGTGTGAATCTTGTCGGCAAGTCATTGATTGACTCATCCTTCTTCATATTGAAAAGTTCATATTCATGCATAAGAGTATTAGTTATGGCCCTCTTGACATCAGTTGTGCCTTCATGAGTTTCTTGGAGTGTATCCCACATTTCTTTGGCAGTTTTGCAATTTGATACCCTGAAAAACTCATCAGCACTCAAAGCAGAAGTTATTATATTTTTGGCATTTGCATTATAGCCAACTTTTTTCTTCATCATCAGACCAATCAGCTCTTGTTTCTTGATTAAAGATCCATCAGTACCAGCAAGTTTAGGCACATAAGGACCATTTTCTACTGCATCTAATATGTCAAGCCCACTTGCCTCTAGAAAGATAAGCATTCTTTCTTTTCAATACATATAAGCAGACCAATTAAAGGCAGGGGTCTAGCTAAAGAGGCACCTTCACCCAAGAATTCAATAAAAGTCATTTTTTCTTTTTGAGAACTAGTCTAAAAGATCAGGCTCTTGATGCCAATTGTTGGTGTTATGACCTCTATCATTAGGAAGTTGTATACAATATTATTAACAAGATTATCTAATTCATTCCTAAGTGATGAACTTAATATTAATTCCAATTTTAACAGTAATAGATTCAAACAGTTTATTCAAAATTAAGATTCAAGAACACATGCATTATCAAGATAAAGAGTATAGATATAGAGAAGTGTGCACCCTGGATTTTTATATTGGTTCGACTATCAGTTTGATATTCTACGTCCAGTCCTGGAATCACTTACCGATTCCAGCCTTTATTAGAAATGATTTGAGTATGTTAACAGACTTTCCAGCACTTCACTGCCTATACATCTAACTCAACATCAATCTTCAACAACAACCAATCTATCATTAAGAACTAATCACCAAGCTCTAGCAAGATCAGATTGAGATCTCTTTAGATGATCACACACTCTAAAAGATGACCACCAATTTCACAATACTGGATTTCCACACACTTTCTTTTACAAAGATGATTCTTTCAAAAAAGACTAAAAACACTTGATTCAATCACCATGAATTCTCACACTAAGTATTTACCAATAATGTTTGTGAGTTATAACAATTTCTCTCAAAGTGTATTACTTGAAAAGTTCAGTTCTTTTTATGTATTCTGTATTAGTTTCAAAATTGTGATTGATTTCAGTTTATATAGTTTCAGAAAAACTTAGACAAATCGATTTCCCAATCGATTTTATTAATGTGTATTACCAGCTCAATCGATTGCCTAATCGATTTTGCGTTTCTTGTTTTTCTTGAAATTCTTGAAATTGATACTCAGTTCATATCAGAGTCGATTAAGTAATCGATTATAATTGTGTTTTGTTCAAAATGTAAGATCAAACAAACGATTACTCAGTCAATTCATTTTTACTAACATAACAAATTTGGCAATGGGCTAATTTCTCCCTGTTACTCAGACACTCTGTACACCCCGTTTTTTCAAAGCGAGGGTATATTTTTTTTTTTCAAAGTAATTAAAACGAACAAAGAATTAAATCAGGAAATGCCTTTGGATAAATAATTGAGTCAGTATAATTTACAAGCAGCGGAAAAGTTTCTCCAATTTACAAATCCAAATCATTTTACACAACATCAAATGGTACATGGAACCCATTCGAATGAGAAGTCAAACTGACAATATTAGTATAAATACAGTTTTCCAAACTAAAAAAAAACTCCAATCCAAAAAGAAGGACACCTAGTTCCTATACATCATCCTAATCTGATCATCCTACCAAAAAAGCTATACACCCTGAGTATCTCCACGCACCCCGTGAGATCCTCCTAATGTAACTGCAATCACGCGTGTCCATCTCCATTCCCGTTCGTAGGGTACGAACCGGTAGGACCGTCCTGACTCTCATCTGAGGGCAAAGCCCAGATTTCCACAATAATTGTAAAGGGTCACCAACCAAAAAAAATAACAATTACCACATAGCAATTAAGATTTTAAATGCTCAAATTAACTTTTCAACTAGGCATGCACCTTAACAGGATTTTCAATATGCTAAAAGTTCATACAGTACTTTGCCAATTAAAATGAAAGTAAAATGAGGTTCTCAATCTCCTAATTAACACATAACAAATCAAGACATGGATAAGTTAATGAGAAATCAATCATCTAACTCAAACTGAGGATTTTCACTGAGCCAATCGATTGGGAAATCGATTGGGGTAAAGGTTTTTAATGAAAACAGAATCCTGGGCTAAATCAATCGATTTGGCAATCGATTGAGTGGGTACTGAGTCCCCAGGTTTTTAAGCCAATCGATTTCCAAATCGATTTGGTCGAATATGGATGAGTTCCCTGACTTAGGCCCAATCGATTGGCAATCGATTTCGTAAAAGAATTTTCGAAAACTGCTTACAAATTCGATTGGCTAATCGATTTTTGTCCATTTGGCCAAGTCCCTGACTTCCATCCAATCGATTGGGAAATCGATTTCCCTGATCATTTTTCCAAAAATCCATGAATTAACCCAAGTCATTCCTAATCAAGTTCACAACCTAACACTTAGCAATTCCTACGCGATTACCACGACATTTTGGGATCTCGATAACCATCTTACTTACACACAATAATCAACACATAACACTTAGCATTTTCAACGCAATTACTACGATAAATCAAAATTCAAATCACTCAATCATACACTCAAATCAAGTACGACTCGCGTGCCAAGCACCCTAATGCAATGCGTATATGCCAAAATGCATGGACTCGGAATTCCAAACAAAAACCCTCCTCGAAGGGCCGTAAATCATAATTGTACCGCCTATCGCAGGCCAAAGTACCAATTACCGAGGTGCCACCTATCACGGGTCAGCACGATTTACTAAATGCGTAAATCATAAACGTACCACCTATCACGGGTCAGTACAGTTTACCGAGGTGTCACCTATCACGGGTCAACACGATTTACTAAAAGAAAAAGCGGGAATCGTAAACGTACCGCCTATCACAGACCAGTATTGTTTACCTAGGTGCCACCTATCACGGTCGGCACAATTCACCAAAAACGTAAATCGTAAATGTACCACCTATCACGGGTCAGTACAGTTTACCAAGGTGTCACCTATCACGGGTCGACACAATTTACCAAATGAAATGCATGAGCATACACAGACCCCATTCACAACAATCATTAAGCAAATGCAGATATTAAAAGATTCCCATTTTTAATACCCATTTAACCTAAACGACTTTCAAACAAAATTAAATAAATAAGTCATTAAGAGATTCCCCGTTCTTAATACCGATTTAACTTAATGATTTTCAAAACAAAACGTTAAGCAAACAGTCGTATTAAGAGATTCTCCATTCTTAATATTCTTTTGACTTAAACGATTTTCTCACAAAACACATTCAGTAAACGAGTCATTAAGAGATTCCCCATTCTTAATACTCATTTACCGAAACGATTTTCAAAACGATAGTTAAGTAACCGAGACATTAAGAGATTCCCCATCCTCAACGTCCAGTTAACTTAAACCTTTTCCTCAAAAGCACATTAAGTAAACCGAGGTATTAAAAGATTCCCCATTTTTAATACTCGTTTACTCTAATGGTTTTTCAATTCCACAGAAACAAACTCAATCATACTCTCACATTCAAACCATAATTCACAACAACCACACCAATTAACAAACATCAAGTATGGACACGGCAAATACAACGAACACAAATCAAAGCCAACATAACACACAAATACATCAAATTTCATTTACTCATAATCATACACAATGACATTCAAATTCATTTACCACGAAACATTCATCATTATAAACAAAACCTAACTCTAAGGTTTTACCCATAACGCACTAGTTTCGTTTTTCCCCAAATCGATACATTTACCCTAACAAATTCCTTCCCACACAACCACAGATAAGTCCCTAATGCAAACTAGAAGTTTGGAAGGAGCCCTTACCTCAACGTTAGCTTTAACGTGCGTTTCCGGGGTACCGCGAGTAATTCCGGTAAAATCTCCGCTCGCAACGCCGCTTCCAAATTAGTTCACTAGCACCGTAGCGTGGAGGTGAGCAACTTTCCCTTCTATCTCTTCGAGAAATGAGGTTTGGATCTAGAAGAAACGGAGGGGTTTGTGTTTGGATCTCAAAAACCGTTTTTCTTCGTTTTCGAATCAAAGAGGAAGAGTGGAGTTGCGAAAACCTTGATCTAACTCCCACCCAACCTTGGGTTACTAGTTTTGAAGAAAAGAAAGCGACGAAAATGAAAACGGAGGAGAAGGGAGAAATGGGTCACGGCTCAGAGGAAGAAGATGGAAAAGTTCAATTTTCCTTCCTTTCTTTTTCTTTCCTTTGTTTTTCCTTTCTTCCTTTTTCCTTCCTTCCTTTTATACTATTTTCTTTTCCTTTTCCTTCCTTCCAGTTTTCCTTTCTTTTTCCCTCCAAACAAACATATACAACATAAATATATACTTATATATATATATATATATACTTACTTTTAACAAATAACTCCAAAATATTATTAACTTTGGCTAAAAAGCCTCCGAGCCAAAATCCAAAAATACACAAAAACACATAAAGCACACTTTAAAATTACGGGTCTTACATTACTACCCCCCTAAAATTAGTTTCGTCCTCGAAACTATGCATCGATAAATAACTCTGGGTGTTGTTCTCTCATCTTGCTCTCTAGTTCCCAAGTCGCATCTCCAGTAATTGGGTTCCAGATCACCTTGACCAACGAAACATCCTTGGTCCTTAACCGCTTAATCTTCCTGTCATCAATTCTCACGGGTGGTACTTCGAACGACAGGTTATCCTTTAGCTGGATTGGGTCTGGTTCGATCACGTGAGATGGATCTGCGAGATACTTCCTCAACTGTGACACATGGAACACGTCATGAATATTGGATAGTATCGGAGGTAATGCAATCCGATAGGCAACCGGCCCAATTCGTGCAGAAATCTGATATGGTCCAATGAACTTCGGAGTCAACTTCTTCGATTTCAAGGCTCTACCTACTCCAGTAGTAGGTGAGACTCGCAGAAATACATGGTCACCCTGTTCGAATTCCAAAAGTCTGCGACGCTTGTCTGCGTAACTCTTCTGACGATCTTGTGAAGTCTTCATTTTCTCCTTGATCTTCCTTACTTTAGTTGTGGTCTGTTGCACCATCTCTGGTTCGACAATCATATTCTCACCGTCTTTATACAAACACAAGGGCGTCTGACACTTGCGCCCGTATAAAGCTTCATATGGTGCCATTCCAATACTTGCGTGGAAACTATTGTTGTAAGTGAACTCAATCAACGGAAGTACATCATCCCAGCTTCCTCTATCATCTAGTACACATGCTCTCAACAGATCTTCCAAGGACTGATTCGTCCTTTCAGTCTGCCCATCCGTTTGTGGATGGTAAGCTGAACTCTATCGTAGCTTCGTTCCCAACGCTTCGTGCAATGCTCCCCAAAAATGCGATGTGAACTTCGGATCACGGTCTGATACAATGCTCGATGGTACCCCGTGTAACCTCACAATTTCAGCAATGTAGATCTCCGTTAGCTGATCTACCTTATAGGTGGTCCTTACCGGCAAAAAGTGAGCAGATTTAGTTAGTCGATCCACTATCACCCAGATGGAATCATTCTTCCTCCTTGTCTTTGGTAATCCGGTTATAAAATTCATGGAAATGCTGTCCCACTTCCATTCAGGTATATCTAAAGGTTGCAACATTCCAGCAGGTCGCTGATGTTCCACCTTCGCTTTTTGACAAGTTAGACAAGTGGATACATATTCCGCCACATGTTTCTTCATTCCTGGCCACCAATAATTCTGCCTCAGATCCTGATACATCTTTGTTGCTCCAGGATGAATACTCAGCTTACTCTTATGCGCCTCTTCTAAAATCGTTTTCTGCATATTTGTAATTTCTGGTACACAAATCCTACCATTACACCGCAAAATATTATCTGCCCCAATCTTGAACTCAGTCGTCTTCCCTTGCACTAATAGATTCCTCTTCTCCTGAATTAAGACGTCATCTTGAGAATTTGCAATGTCCTCAAGTAGTCCACTCGAGATCTTAATCATTCCGAATTTCAAAATTCCCGGTGCAAACTCTACGTTCAAGTGCAAGTCCCTAAAAGCTTCCCACAACTCTTGTTGTCTAGCCATAATTAGTGAAGACACCGATACACTTCTTCTGCTCAACGCATCAGCCACTACATTGGCCTTCCCAGGGTGGTACTGCAGTGTGAAATCAAAATCCTTGAGAGTCTCCATCCATCGCCTCTGGCGCATGTTCAACTCCTTCTGATCAAACAAATATTTCAAGCTTTATGGTCGCTGAATACGGTGAACGTGCACCCATATAAATAATGCCTCCAGATCTTTAATGCAAAAACAACCGCGGCAAGCTCCAAATCATGAGTAGGATAGTTCCTCTCATGAATCTTCAATTGTCTCGAGGCATAAGCCACAGCTTTCTTGTGTTGCATCAGAACACATCCTAACCCTTGGTGAGATGCATCACAATAAACTTCATAGGGTTCTTCTGATTGCGGTAATACCAATACAGGTGAGGTCGTCAATTTTCTCTTTAGTAACTGGAAGTTTTCTTCACACTTCTCCGTCCATGCGAACGGTTGATCTTTTCTGGTAAGTTGTGTCAGTGGAGCCACAATCTTAGCAAAACCTTCGATAAACCTCCTGTAGTACCCTGCCAGTCCTACAAAACTCCGTATGTCAGTAACAGTCTGAGGCTGTTTCCAAGCAAGAACCGCCTCAATCTTAGCCGGATCTACAGCGATTCCTTCCTTGGTTATCACATGTCCCAAGAAATTCACTTTCTCTAGCCAAAATTCACACTTCGACAGATTGGCATACAATCGCTTCTCGCGTAAAATCTCAAGAACCTGTCATAAATGTTCTCCATGCTCTTCTTCAGTCCTTGAATAAATCAATATATCATCAATGAATACCACCACGAATTTATCAAGGAATGAATTAAAGATTCTGTTCATGTAGTCCATGAAAATTGCTGGTGCATTGGTAACTCCGAACGGCATAACCAGGTATTCATAATGTCCATAGCGGGTTCTGAAAGCTGTTTTCTGAATGTCTCCTTCCCTTACTCGAATCTGATGGTAACCCGACTTCAAGTCAATCTTCGAAAATATCGCGGCCCCTCTCAATTGATCCATCAAATCATCGATTTGTGGCAAAGGATAACGATTCTTAATAGTTGCCTTGTTAAGCTGTCTATAATCCACACATAGGCGCGAGCTTCCGTCCTTCTTTTTAACTAGCAAAACTGGAGCTCCCCATGGTGATACACTTGGTCTGATGAATTTCTTCTCCAACAAGTCTTCAATTTGGCCTTTGAGCTCATTTAATTCCAATGGCGACATTCGATAAGGTGCCATTGAAATAGGTCCCGTTCCTGGGTGCAAATCAATGAAGAATTCCACTTCTCTTACCGGTGGCAATCCTGGAACTTCCGTTGGAAATACATCCCGATACTCGTTGACAAGTATCACATCTTCTATAACCACACTTATCTTTGCCTCCACATTTGCCAGAGACAAAAACTCATGAGTCCCTTCGCTTAGCGACACTCGGAGTTTGTTAGCAGCTAAATACTTAACAACTCCTGGTTCGGGGAAAAGAACCAATTTACGAGCACAATCCAAGATCACGTAATGATAAGACATCCAATCCATACCGAGGATGACCTCGAGTGATTGTAGCGGTAAAACAAATTAAATTAATCAAGAAATCCCTATTCTGTATGGTCATTCGACAATGTAAAACATGCCGAATTTACGGTCAAAGTCTTAGCAGGCGTGGAAACAACCAAATCAAAAGGTAAAGCAGACACAGATAACTTCAAGCGATTCACACAGTCCATAGCAATGAAGGAATGGGTTGCCCCCGAATCAAAGAGTGCAGTTAGAGTGTTACCTGCAATCTCACAGTCACGCTGAATCAGACTACCAGATGGATTCCCCTCTTCAGCATTCACACAATAAATGCGTCCTCTAGCAGTAGGACGGGTAGCCCTAGCTACATTCACCACTGGTTCCACCTTTGGAGCCGTGCAATCCCTTGCCATGTGCCCCGACTTCCGACAATTGTGACAGATGGGGATGTTAGTGGTACAAGCACTAGCATAGTGTCCTTCTCCCCCACATCGGAAACATCGAAGCACTTGCCCCAATTGCCTCCCGAAATTCTGGTTCCCCGGGCGACTCTGCCCACCGTTGTTATTCTGGGGTCGATTATAAGGTTTAGCAACTTGCTTCCCCTTGTTCTGATAATTCACCCGACTAGGGCCTCCCGAATTAAAATTTCCCTACTCGGCTAGCCCTCTTGTTTTTTTCATATCTTCCACTTCTCTACATTTCTCCACCAGCGCTTGGAAACGTTGAATTCCCAAGGGTAAGACGGAATCTTGAATCTCATACTTCAGTCCGTCTTGGAAACGATGACACATGAATGTTCATCAATTTCTTCACGGAAGAACCTGAAATGCCTCGATAGCGATTCAAATTTCGCAGCATACTCGCCCACAGTCATGCTCCCCTGGTGTGAAGTTTTAGAAAGTCGTCACCCAATTTAGTCCTGGTACTCATCGGGAAGTATTTGTCTAAAAAACTTCCTTTTAAACGATTCCCAGTTCACCTCTCGTGGCTGCTCCCATCAATAACCTTGCACTACTCCACCAGTACTCAGCGTCCCCAACAGCATATAAGTGGCATAGCTGACCTTCACTCCCGCCTGACAATTTATCATTTCAAAAATTTTCTCCACTTCTTGGATCCATGATCGCTTCTCTGAACTCTCATCCCCCTTGAACTTAGGAGGATTGTAATGACGGAAGTCTTCTAACCCTCTTGACTCTGCAGCACGGATCTCTCTTCCCCTCTTTTCAAGATCCCG
>PGTU02009317.1:0-11139 GCA_002896215.2 Cicer echinospermum
CCTTAATGTCACAAACATATGCAACAAGCATATTCAAATGATGCAGATGATGCAGATGATGCTAATGATGTAGACACTAACAGATACAGATGATGTATATTATGCAGAGCAAACATACAATTAATTATATTATTATATCTTCTACTTTTCTCCTTCTTTTTTCATTATAAAAAAAGGTAATTTTGTAGAGGTTGCAATAAGCCAACCAAACATAAGAAAAAAAAAAACTAAAAGGACACACAACAAAACAAAAGATTAGCAAAATAAATATTAATGAAAGCTTAAAAGAAAAACTAGAGACAAGAGTAAAATAAAATAGAGAAATTTCATTAAAGAGAAAATGATTACAACTTATATATATATATATATATATATATATATATTTAAATAATATATATAAAACTACTCCTAGACACATTATAGAGACATCTAAGGACACGCCTTAAAAGTTCAACTGCTTCTTCCCTTTGAGAGATGAGAAGGTCCATCTTGTGCTCGAATTCATGCAGAACAATCTTGACTTCTAGTTGTTCAAGAAGAATGCCACTCATCATCGAAGCCATTTCAGATGGTGTGATTCCTTTCTTCTCGGGAGAGGAAGATGACTTCTTTTTCCAGCCAGAAGATGAACCAACATCCATGGAAAAGAGTTTTGAGACGTAGAAAAGGAGGGATGAATAATTGAGTAGACATGGACCAAAATGATAGTAAATTAAAAAAAAAATCACTTAATTTAAAATAGGCATCATTCTTACCGACGTGTTTGTTCTTCATTTTCATCTTTTACCCTAAACTTAACATTTCTTCTTCCCCTAATTTCTTTTTTAGCTTATTCCCCTGATTTCTTCCTATTCTTGTTCCCTTATTTATTATTTGTCCTTTTCTCTTATAAAATGCTTACATTAGATCAATCAAACTTGTTAGTGCAAAATTGGTTAAGCTACAATCCTCTGGTGGATATTTTGATGATAACAAAACAAATAAATAAGAACAATTATCATCAAACTATATTTGTTAAGTGTGCCAATTAAGTTAGAAGATAAAGATTTATATTAATGACTATCTATTTAAATGTAACATATATTATGAGTAAATTAGAGATAATAATCTAAGTGTTTTTAACACAAAAAATATTATCACCTAATAAAGTAAATCATAATATAGCAATAACAAGTATTGCAACAAGCATATGAAAATCTACAATCCAAGTCAAAGCGTTAAAGACAAGAAATACAAGCTAATGATTGACTATCTGATGACAAAACATAACAATGGTTATCTGTCTTTCACTAAAAATCCATGTTGATCCTCTGGCTCAAATATCAAATTAAAGAAGAAAATTCAAAATAAAGTCTCTCATACAATCAATGTTCTAGTACAAGTTATATCCTCTGATGAACAAAGAAAAATAATCTACTAAACAAGTTCACATTAACTCTGAATAATCTATTGAAGTTGTGTTTGACTATGTTAAACATGCTCTCAATGCACCTCAACAAAATCTGATTACAAGCTCACTCCCATGACTATGCGTTCGACAATTCTGGTAAACCAGTTGACTTTTTGCTCTATGTTTCAAGTCAACACTCTCATAAAGTCAATGCTTTGATATGAAATCAACATTCCAACATTCTCTGCTCATCATAGTAGACTTATCCTCTGACTGATGAAGCGCATTCTATTCTCTGATAGTGTCATCCTTTGAGATTTGTCTTCTTAAATCAAGATACGCTGAATTAATTATGAAATATGGATATGTCTTCAAGATTGATTTGCCTTACATGTCGATTTAAGATCTACAAGGGCAACATTATCAATGGATACATTTCTAGGTATTTAAATAGAAACCGATCAATATGAAAAAGTGGTTGAGAGAATGAAAAAGGCAATGTGTTAAGAATAATTCATGTTAAAGCCTATAACACATTAAAAGAAAATTCTCTCAATAGAGAGTTAGTAGAATTGATGTAAATCAGTCAAAGGCACTATTAATCACGACCTTCTTGCCCTCTTCCGCCTTATGGAAATAACGAGTATTGGCCTTCCGTGAGAGTCGAACCCGATACTTAGGGAATAAGTACCGTAGTTCATTTATTCCCACTACCAATTGAACAATGAATTGATGATGGTACTTATCCCTTAAGTACTAAGTTTGATTCC
This sequence comes from Cicer echinospermum, assembly GCA_002896215.2. NCBI lineage: Eukaryota > Viridiplantae > Streptophyta > Magnoliopsida > Fabales > Fabaceae > Cicer > Cicer echinospermum. The sequence continues at coordinate 2,161 of PGTU02009317.1, forward strand.
CATATAAGACAAAAACTTGTTATTTCTACGAGGTTGAAGGGGCACTCGCTAGTGGCAACAACTATTACATCCATAAGAGGTATCACAATACTCATGAACTTCAACGACAACATGCCAGGAAGTTGAGAAGGGTGCTAATATGGTAACTCCCTTTAGAGGCATTGGAAAAATACTCAAACCTCGAAGAAATACAGAAAATAATACTTGCATGATATTGCTTAAATAGTGGATTAAGTCCTCAAATCTCTATGTAAGGGGAGGACTAAACGTAACAACAGTCTGTTGTAAAGTAGTTTAAAAAATCTGTGTGTCCATTCTCTCTCTTTGTTACTCTAATTTCAGTTATTTACGATTCAACTTTATTTTACCAAACTCGTTTTTATAATTGTATGTCTGATTTGATAAAGAATATATCTTTTGATTATACAACTCCATTAACTTTCAAAAATGACAAAATATAATTCAATCATGCTATTTCTTATGTTTTCGAGCACATTTAAAACTAAAACAAGACCACAGTTATAGTTAGATTTAGTAAAAGATAAAGACAAGAAACAAAATAGATTATAAAAATGATGTCTGTTTTTTAATTTAATGTCGTTTTGGTGTTTGTGTACTGAAGTTTATATTAATTAATATAAATGATAAATTTGAGTTTTTAAGTGAATCAGATATTTAAATCACCCTTAACACCAAAATGGTGGTTTAGCTCCTAAATTTAATTAGTGGATTGTTTGACACGTCCGCCATTAATGCTTCCATTCCCAAAAAAGAAGGCACACAGTTACTATGAATATTGATTTATCTACGCGGATTTAGCACTTTGTCAATCGAATACTCATAATTCCTTCCTCGAAAATTCTGTGAAATTTCACTGCCTTCATACTAAACTCTCAACGTTTATAAACATGAACCACTCTCTTGCAAAGTTTAAGGTTTGTGTTCTAACATTCACAATTAATAATTACCTTAGTGAATCTACAACATTGTTTGGAAATGGAACAACAACGAGTGCTAATTCCTTCTTCCAAGGGATTTTCTAATTCTACTTACGATGTTTTCCTCAGTTTTAGAGGAAAAGATACTCGCTATGGGTTCACTGGAATCATCACCATGCTTTGAAGCCAAGAGGAATCAACATTTTCATGATGATGAAATGATTAAGAGAGGTGAAATTTCACCCACCATTTTCAAAGCAATTGAACAATCTAGGACTGCTATTATTGTTTTCTCCAAACCTATGCATCCTCAAAATGGTGTCTTCAAGAATGTCAAAATTATTGCCTGTTACAAGCAAAAGGGCTAGTGGTGTTACCGGTGTTTACAAGGTCGATCCGTCGGAGTTCAACAGCAGACGGTCGAGTTTGGACGGAACAATTGGCTATGCATGAAGAAAAAATGTGGATACGCAAAGGAATTGCCAAGTTGGAGGTTGGCTCTTCGTGAGCTGCAAACCTTGCAGGGTGGCCTTTTTAGAGATGTGTATGTTCTTATGTCTATTTCTTCTTAATTCTTTCATGTTTTGAGTAAAACAGTGTTAGGACTTTGATATGTAGAATTAGTTACTAGAAGTTAGTTAGAACCAAGGTTTTAAATAGCAGCCACATTAAGGATTCTGCAGTTTCGGCCGCAATCGTCGTAGTGTGAATTAATCACAACATTGCACAAACCTTGTTAAAATCATTTGTAAGTATCATATAATATATTGTATAATAAAGGTAAGGTAGTGTTTAGATCTTTTCTGAAATTGTGTTATTTTACCCATATGAGATGGAAAAAACGGGATTCTCGGATTTGTTTTTGATAAACGGCATTTTGTCGGGTGTCGGAGGCGTTTTTCGTGATTTTTCTCCCCTTTGTTAAAACAGAAAATAACGGTAACGGCTGCTACCTATACCTTTTTTTTGCAACCGTTTCTCGCTTGCATACTGTTTGTGAAAACCTTGGTTAGAACTATTGTGTAATAATAAGGTAGTTAGAACTATTGAGAAGGGGAAACCCTTGGAGGAGAGATTTTCTCCTATTATTTCTTATATTTTTCTAAATAATAGTGTTTTTCCTTTATTCTTTGGAATTTCAATTCAATGGGTATCCTACCAAAACAACAACCTAGTTCAAAAGAAAAATAAATACGCATAATGAACAATAATAGTGAAGGTCTTGGAAGGGTACACCTTGGAAATTAGAATTGTTTTTGACGTTTGCTGATCATGGGAGATGCCAGCTTCATGCTATTTGCTTTATGAACGTCATCTGACATGTTTGGTTGTGGCTTAGAAAAGACAACCATTCTTCATTGGTTTTACTTCCATGCAAGAAGTATCCAATAATTTTTTTTTTTTTTTTTTTTTTTTCTTTTTTTTTTTTGGAATATGTCACATAATCATAAACAATAGGCATGTATTATTTCTGTTGTAGGTGATGAAGAGGAGGGTGGCATTTTCATTGCAGCAAGACCAAGCGATGAGGGTTCCGTGAAGGATTTTTTTACCAAAGCCTTCGGGATTGTTTCAAACAATCTAGGGACTTGTTACTTAGTTTGCGACCAAGATTTATGCATTGCTCACAAATCGCAGGTGGCTGACCATATATAAACTTTATCCTATAAGATGCCATTTAGGAAAGCATTAATAATATCAATTTATTGGATGCTCCATTTGTGAGTGAGATGCGGCCTTGGGGTGAATGGAACTTGTGACCTTTATGACAAGGGGAATGACCAAGATAAACACACTCAATGGATCTAAATTGAGTTGTGTTGGTTGTAGGGTCTTAAAAGAGGGTAGCAAGCACTACCAAAAGTCTAATGGATTTATAATCAGGAAAGATTGGAAATGGGGGTGAGGAGGTGAGTTGTGTTGTTAAGGCTGCTGTAGGCAGTTTGTTAAAAAGTTAGATAGCTTGTTCAAAACCGTGATCCCAGTAGGTTAAAGAAATGGATGCATGAGCTAGGAGAGCAAGCTCCACTTTGGACAACTTTAATGGTTGAGGAGGATTGAGTTTGAATAAGTTTTAGAAACTGCTGGGAGGTAATAAGAGCACTAGATTTTGAGTAAATACCCAAATTGGTCCTTGAAATTGTACAACAACATCAATCTAGTACTTACACATTAACGAGATTCCAAAATGATCCCTGAAATTGCTACGTTTTAATCAAATCCGTCCCTCAGTTGGTATTTGGGGAATAGAATGACTTTAAGTTGATAATATTGGGGATGAATTTGTAACTAAGTGAATAATATCAAGAATGCATTTGATACCTGTTGAAGTTGTGGGATTTTAGAGAAAAGGAGGAGAGAAAATAATAAGGGTTTGAATGTTGTTGATAATAGTTTTATGCTAACTTGATTACAAAAGACTCAATACTAATCTCTATTTATAGGGAAACATAGACTCAATCCTAAATCAGGACTAAATCATAATAATAATAAGAGATATTAATAAGATATCTCTATAATTATAAATTGATCCTAGGAAATAACTCAAGATACTCTAATATAATATAATAGATATTATAAGATATTTTCTAATATTCTAACACCCTCTCAATGAAGCTTTCTAGGCTTTAGCTTGCTACAAGAAAAAATGTTTTGCTCCACAAAATAAAAAAGATGGAGAGACACTCAGAGATGCATGTGAAGTCGGAGAGAATTGCTATAATATAGCTAGTCAGATAGCCCTGATTGATCATCAGCCTGAGAAAAATTCATGGTAGGCATTGAAACAAGTAAGCTCCGTTCTTCTAAAAAAACTGCATTTAAAGCTTAACCAATAATAATGGAGACTCTCAAATATTTAAACTTTGAACCTGTTCAAGGAGAGAGAGATGTGCTTCAGGGAGGAGAAAGACATAGGGAGTGCATCGGGACAAATTGCCAAGATAAATTAAGCCATGAAATAAAAGACACATTAGAATAAACACCAACGGAAGAAGTTATATAATATAATTCATATGTGGAAAAAGGGACACCACCAGAGATGATCGCGGTGGGATAGAAAGCCACTCTTATAATCTATTAGTAATGAATAAATTTGCATGACAAACACGAAGAAGAAGTGGCGCACTTCTAACAAAACGGCCATGATCGTAACAAAGTAAGAAATGCTTCCAAACGAAGAGATAATGGTGTTTGAACAGGGACAACATATTTTCGTTGATCAAATTGGAGTAAGGACAATCTTAGAACCGTTGAGAGAGAATAATCGGTGCACCAAGAAAGTATAAAAGGAAGCCCAAACGTTAACCATCAAACCATCTGAAAAAAGTGGGCATCTAGCCATGGGATGGGGCGACCGTACTCCATCAAAACCAAATTGGTCCTGATAACAGAAGTGCGATAGTGCGACTTTTAGTCACTCACACCATTTGACGACGGCATTAGAATTTCCATTAGCTGCTTTCACAGAGAGTGGCTTTTAATCAGCAGCTACAGATGTGGAAACATCACCTGAGGATGGACACAGCAGGATGTAGGTGTGGATGGTCCCACTGGTTGGAGTCAGGGTTGAATAGGGCAGTTACTGATAATGTGTGCGCTAATACTGGACCATCATTTCCCCATGTTGGAACTGGAGATCCAGCTGGAGAGTAGGGGGCCATAGGGGTGCATATCATATCCATGATGATACAGAAGAGACCATTATCCCATAAACTCCAAAAGTATATTTCAACTGCCTCGGATTCAATATCTAGATAATCATCATTCTTTACCCAATCCCATCATAACCCCATATCAATAGGGCTGTAGATGGATAACCCATTGGGAGGTAAGCACATGGTGGCGGTCCATAAAGTCTGCAACACAAGGGTTATATGTCACACATTAGGGTTTATGTCCTCTGTGCTTTGATATTTCTCTCCGTATATATTAATCGGTTACTACATTTACATGCATAATACCAAATTAGGAGATCAAATCAGATCTGATTTGTCTAACTTATTTTGGGAAATTCTGATCAGTATAAATTACAGAATTAATTATTTTCCTGATTCACATCCCCCCTCAAATTGGATGCGGCTGGGTCAAGGAGCTCATTGCTAACTAATGATGGCGCGGGCGGGACAGCTTTGTAAGAATGTCTGCCTTGTGAAACTGAGTACCTTGATGTGAGGGATGGATATAATCTGAATTATCATAGGCTCCGGATGGTGGACAATCTATCATATGTTTGGTGCGCTCATGAAAACAGGATTGCACAATTGAATAAACACGTGTATTGTCAGCATAGAGAGACGTCGGCTCTGTTTGAAGGGAATCCAAGTTCAAGCCAAAGGACACGAGCCAATTATCTCAGAAAAGCAGTAGACATAGCACGATACTCTGATTAGTAGAATGATTTAGAGACTCGTGTTGTTTCTTACTCTTTCCATGATATCAGTGAAGACCGAAGAAAATGCACAACCGGTGACGATCGCCGGTGTGGACACCGGCAATCAGATTCACTATAGGCATCATTTTGGGAACTGTGCCATGGAAGAAGAGACATCGTTGAGAGCTACTAGCAATAGCGAATTTATGCGACGGACTGAGGCCAAGTGAGGTGCGAGGAGAGTGCATGAACTGACTTACTTGTTGACAACAAATGATATGCAGGTCGGGTAATTGTCAATAATAAGATACCACAAGTTGTCGATACAATAAGGGATCTGGCAATAATCACCTCTCATCTCGTGATTATTTCACGTTAACCTCAGAGGCGTATCTACCGGATTAGCTGATTGGAGGCCTGCACATAGAATAAGGCTGTCGCATACTTATGTTGATGAAGAAATATACCCTTGGGGGTGAACTGGACCTCAAGGCCAAGGAATACTGAAGTTACCCAGATCTTTCATATGAAAGCAGTTTGCCAATTGATGTTTAAGTTTCTGGATGGATGTCTGATCAGTCCAGTAATGACCATATCATCACATAAAGGAGGAGTAAGAACAATGCCGGTAGTTTGTGCGATTAATAATAGAGGTCATGCTGACTTTGAGTGAAGGAGAACCAAGTAGAGTGGAACGACTAATTTTCATTACCATGCTCGAGGTGCTTGTTTCAACATTAAAGAGCGTTTGAGCTTGCACACACCATGAGATGAAGAAAATAGATGCTTGAGAGGAGTCATATAAATATCTTCAGTGATATCACCGGAAGAAAGCATTCTTCACGTCCATTTGATGAAGAGTCAACCATTAGAAGCAGCTATAGAGAGTACAGTGCGGACATTGTCATTTTGGCTACCGGTGCAAAATGTCTCATCCATAATCAATTCATATTCCTGTTTGTTTTAAGCAACCAATCAGCCTTGTAACCGATTCAGGGATCCATCAGAATTTAATTTAATAGAATCACCCATTTGCAGCCTATGGTTTGATATGAGGAGGACAAGTGACAATGTCCCATGTGAAATTCTCTTGGACCTGAAGTTCCTCATTCATTGCTATTATCCAGCACACATCTTTAACAGCCTGTGAGTAACAAGTAGGAATAGATATGCTAGAAAGAGAGTGCAGACAAAGAAGCATGTGAGGAATTATACCTGTCTGGTGAATATCTATCGGGTGCGCGAGACGCTCTACTAGAACGTCGTGGTGCAACCGCAACAGGATCAGGTGGCGGATCAGGGTCGAGAAGGGGGGTTATAACCTGTTGTTTGTGTTTTCTAACATATACATTTCCTGGTTTATAACGTTCTATAGATTGAGGCATAGTAGAAAAATTGGGAAGAATAGCAATATCATTCATGGCATGAGAAAGACAGTGAAACATAAATTGATTATCAAAAAATGTTACGTTCCTAGAAATGCGAAAGCGCTGGTTAGAAACATCATAACACACAAAACCCTTATGAGAGTTACTATACCCCATAAATGCGCATTGAGCAGATTGCGCTCCAAGTTTATGTCTTTCAAATGGAGGTAGGTGAACAAAACACACACATCCAAAAGTATGTAAATCACTATAATCAGGCTGAATTTTAAAAAGACGAAAAAAAGGGGAGTCAAGATCAATAACTGTAGAAGGAGACGATTATCAGGAAGAACAGTTGTGGAGAGTTTCCACCCAAATCGAGATGGTAAAGAGCTTGAGAAGTAGGTGCACGTACATCAAGCAAAATGACGATCTTACGTTCTGCCATTCCATTTGTTGAGGGTATTGGGACAAAATACGTGAGACATAGATACCGTTTTGCTGAGTATCGCTGAAACTCATTGAGACATATACTCACCAGAGTAGAGCGAAAAATTTTAACACTTGTTGAAATTGAGTTCAACAGTATGTTAGAAATTTCTTATAGACATAGAAACACTTCAGATTTGGACCGAAGAAATATATCCAAGTTAAACGACTGTAATCATCATAATGTAACAAAATACTTATAATGAGCATGAAAAGTTACAGGAACATTCCCCATACATCACTATGAATATCTCCAACAAGTGAAGCACGATTGAGCACTAGACGGAAAGAAGTGTTTACTTTTAGCCCAATTTGCAAACAGAACATGGCATAGAGGCATGAGAAACAACATTTTTATTTCCCAACAAACCAGTTTTAACTAAATGAGACAAAACAGCAGAGTTTGGATGACCCAATTTTCTATGCCAATCATCATAAGAATTCAAAACATTATTACAAGCAAGAGATAAATGATTCGAAATAAATTGAAGTGGAAACAATCGTCCCACTTTAGGCCCCTTCGCGATCACCTTCCCGGACACTTGCTCCTGCACAAGACAACCATCACGAGAAAAATTAACATTACAATTGTTGTCCACCAATTGTCCAACAGACAATAAATTGGAAACAAGTCCAGGTGATACGAGCACATCCCGAAAATCAGAGTTGATATCACCAACATTAGTGATAGAAATAGTATTACCATCAGCAATTTGAATTTTCTGATTACCATGATAAGAATGTAAATTGTGCAAGCATTTAGAAGAACCCGTCATGTGATTGGATGCACCAGAATCAAGAAACCATGGATTGGAAACATTAGAAGACTTACCCTGAATTCCCAAGGCTGAAAGAGCATAAAGTACCATTTGTTGAATCATTTCAGGCTGTAGAGCACCACCAGTAGAGGCACTAGAAATGGAAGGACCAACTACGGAGCTCGTAGTGGCATGGAGTGCCTGCACGGAATGTTGTGTTGGTCGTGGAGGGCGCGTGGGACAATCAGAGATAATATGACCTTGTTGCTTGCAATAGTTACAAAACTTCTTATTGCAACTACGAGCGACATGGCCAAACTGTTTACACGAGGAACATTGGACTTGTCGCATATCACGTCCTTTACCTCGGCTCTGAGCAGCATATGCAACAGGTTCAGAAGTGATAACATCACGAGACATGGTTCCTTGAGTAAGGAGACGTTGTTCCTCTCTGAGAAGTTCACCAACACATGTATCCAAAGATGGAACAGGATTTCTGTTCAGCAAAGCACCTCTAACAACCTCAAATTCCGGACGAAGTTTCATGAGAAATTGATCCCGCTTACTAGTGTCGTAGACAGCTTGGACATCCGCAAGAGAAGTCTTGGGAACGGCAGCAAATAGAATAGCAGAGTGTTCTGTCCACAAATTCAAAAATTCAGAATAATAATCTTGAATTGACAAATTACCTTGTTTGTAATTGGCTATCTCTAGCTCCAACTGAAAACGTTTGGCCGTATTGACTTGGTTGTAGATACGCTTCAAATAGTTCCACATTTCTTGACCAGTTGAAAAAGAGCGCAAATTATTGATCATTTGAGAATCAATAGTATTGGGAATCCAGGAAATAATCTGAGCATCTTGGATTTCCCACGCATCTAAGGCGACTTTCTCTGTTGGTGCCTTAGAAACCCCATCAAGGTGACTCCATAATCCCTTTCCTTTAACATACATTTTGAATTGAAATTCCCAAGCAGCGTAATTCTTACCGATAAAACGTACACAAAAGTTGTCTTTTTCAAAAGCCACCACGTGCACAAAGTTTTTTTTTTTTT
>PGTU02009319.1:0-10012 GCA_002896215.2 Cicer echinospermum
TCTATTAGTGCTAAAGGTAACAACTAATGTAACGACACAATTTTACTCATCGTATTATTTTATACATACATATATATGTATACACATTTTATTTTATTTATTTTTATAAGTTGAATATAGTTACTATTGATGAATTAAATCAATTACTAAGACAACACACAAGACACACCTAAAGAAATTAGGACACATATTAACACTCATAACAAAAAATAGTATTGTATCATTATATTATTTAAAATAAGGTAATAAGAAATTTGGGTGTTACATTTCTCCCCCTGTTAAAGAAAATTTCGTCCTCGAAATTTACCTGACGGAAATAGTTCTGGATAAGAATCGCGCATCTGGCTTTCGACCTCCCACGTAGCACTTTCACCAGTAGCACCTCCCCAGACAACCTTAACCAATGAAATCGTCTTGCCCCTTAATTCTTTGGACTTTTGGTCCTCAATCCGTAGCGGTAAGGTCTCAAAAGTTAGATTCTCTTTCATTTGGACCTTGTCTTGACTCAATCACGTGTGAGGATCAAAAATGTACTTGCGAAGTTAGACACATGAAAGACACTATGGAGATTAGAAAGAGACAGAGGCCAACGCAATCTGATATGCTATGTTACCGACCACGTTTGAGAATTTGGTAAGGTCCTATAAACCGAGGTGTAAGCTTCGCATTTTAATGCGCGACCAACCAGCTTGTGGAGTAACTCTCAGGAATACATGATCACCTACTTGAAATTCGAGGTTTTTCCTTCTTTTTATCATGGTAAACTCTTTGCCTACTCTGAGATGCTCTCATCTTTTCCTCGAATCATTGTTACTTCTAATCAGTGAGTCTGTGAACAATCTAGGTCTAACACAAGGTTATCACCCGTCTCAAACCAACACAGAGGGGTCCTACATCTTCTCCCATACAACGCCTCAAAAGGGCCATTCCAATGCTAGAGTGGAAACTATTGTTAATAGGTAAAACTATATAAGTGCAAAAAGCTATGCCAACTTCCCATTTTGTTCAACACACACAAGCTCTCAACAAGTCTTCTAGGATTGATTGGTTCGCTCAGTCTGACCATCTGTTTGTGGGTGGGTAGGATGAACTCATCCTAAGGTTCGTTCTCTAAAGCGCTTTGTAAACCTTGCCAAAACTGTAGAGGTAAACCTAGGGTCTCTGTCCGAGACTATACTTTGATGGATTCCATGCAACTTCACAATTTCCTTTTATATATATTTCAGCTAACCTTTCAATAGAAATAGTTTATGTTATCGGCAATAAAAGTGAGCAGATTAGTTAATCTATCTAAAATAAACCAAATACTATCCGTACTTTTTGGATTCGAGGTAGGCCTACCACAAGTCCAAGAGATGCTATCCACTTCCATTCCGGGAATACTCAAAGGTGATCAAAACCTGAAGGTTTTTTGTTGTTCTATCCTTAGATTTTTGGCAGATCAAACAAGCATAGCACAAACTCCGCAACACATCTTTTTCATTTTAGGCACCAAATATCTTCTTGAGGTCCTTATACATCTTTGTGGCTCCAGGGTGAATACTTAGACAACTCCTATGTCATTCCTCTAAGATCATCTTTCTTAACTCCTCTACATCGGGAACACAAATCCTCTCCTTAAATCTCAAAATTCCATCCACACCTATTTTAAAGTCGGGTTCTCTCCCTTGGTCAATCGATTGTAACTTATCTAAAAGATATAAATCCAACTTCTGACTCTTTTCAATCTCTTCCAATAGTCCACTAGTTACCTTCAACATTCCCAATTTAATACTTTTTTGGTGTCACTTCACAAACTAAACTAAGGTCTCTAAACTGTTCCAACAACTCACTATGCTTAACCATTAAGGCGGACACACTCAAAGTCTTCCTACTCAAGGCATCGACCACTACATTGGCCTTTCCAGGGTGATATTTAAGCTCAAAATCAAAATCTTTAAGAAATTCCATCCACCTACGTTGTCTCATGTTCAACTCCTTCTGATCAAAAAGATACTTAAGGCTCTTGTGGTCACTAAAAACCTCAAATCTAGATCCATATAAATAATGTCTCCACATCTTAAGTACAAAGACAACTGCTGCTAGTTCTAGGTCATGGGTAGGGTAGTTTCTCTCATGAATCTTCAATTGCCTAGAAGCATATGCTACTACCTTTCCATCCTGCATAAGTACTCCACCTAATCCGAAACCACACGCATCACAATATACTACAAAAGGTTCACTCAGGTCAGGTAATACTAAGATTGGTGCGGAGGTCAATCGTTTCTTAAGCTCTTGGAAACTATTCTCACAATGAGTATCCCACACGAACAATTCCCCTTTGCGGGTCAACTTAGTCAAAGGTAAGGCCAACCTGGAGAATCCTTCTATGAACCTACGATAATAACCTGCCAATCCTAGGAAACTCCTAATCTCAGTCACTGATTTAGGTGCTTTCCATTCTAAGACACTCTCCACTTTGGTAGGATCAACAACTATTCCACCTTTTGAAATTATATGTCCTAGAAAACTTACTTCCTCTAACCAAAATTCACACTTAGACAACTTACAAATAATGTTTCTCCTTAAGGAGTTGTCAAGACTATCCTTAGATGTTCACCATGTTTCTTCCTTAGTCTAGAGTACAGCTAAGATATCATCTATAAACACAACCCAAAAGAGTCGAGGTAAGGGATGAAATATCCGATTCATGTAATCCATAAACACTGCTGGTGCATTAGTCACACTCAAAAGCATAACAAATACTCGTAATGGCTATAACGGGTCTAAAGGCGGTCTTAGGAGGGATCAGAAGGTTTTCACGCGGATCTGAGGTATACCTGACCTCAGATCGATCTTACTAACACACATGACCTGCTCATTGATCCAATGAGGTCATCCTATCCTAGGTAGGCGGATAACTTTCTTGATTGTCACTTATAAGTCGCGGTAACTACGCAAACTCATAGAGCCATCCTTCTTCTTAACCAACAACACAGGTGCACACCCTGTGAAACACTAGGCCTTATAAATTGTTTATCTAAAAGCTCTTCCAATTGTTTCTTAAGCTCAGACAATTCTAAGGGAGACATCCTATACGGTGCCATGGATATGGGTCCAGTACCTGGTACAAGGTCAATGCTAAACTCAATTTCACGCTCTGGTGGTAAACTAGTGACATCTTCAGGGAATACTTCAGGGAATTCACACACAATAGGAACATCTCGTATTACCACTTTTTCTTCAAATTCCAATGAGGCAAGGATCATGTATAACTGGGCATCTTCTTTCAAGAGTGCCTTCACTTGGTTGGTGGATATATTGCTAGGCTTATCCCTCTCTTCTGACTCCATGAATTCAATGGTTTTACTAAAAAAATCTACGCGGACACGGTTGGCAGAGAGCCAATCCATACCAAGAATCACATCAACCAGACGCAAAGGTAGACACACTAAGTCAACTCGAAAGTCCCTTCCACACACATGGATAGAAACGTCAAGACAAACACTAGAGGTATCAATAAAGGATCACATAGTGGGGTAATTCACATCAACTCATACTTAAAACGAGATACATGTAGTCCTAAACGTCTAACACATCAAGAGGAAAGAAAAGAATGATGCACCACAATCAATATAGTACAAATAAAGGAGTATGCACTTATGAGTGGCACGACCTTGGATCAAGTTGTCTTCTCAGACGCTCTCTGCACACCTGAGGGCAAAGACCTTCCATTGGATTTAGGTCTGCTGGCTTGCGGAAACTCTGGTGTTCCAGGCTGTGGAGTCTTCCTTGGGTAAGGGCATGTGGTGCATATGTGGCCTTGTTGTTGACAATGGTAAACAAGTAATTTCCAAGCATCTCTACATTTCATATGTTATGGTGACCTCCTTACTATTCCCGCCTGCTGACAGCTTATTCTCGGATAGGCAAGTAACGCTAGGCTAACGCATTATTACCGTATTGTTGTTGCGTGAGACTTGACTTCATGTTGTCTATTTCCGCTATCTAACTCTCGTCCATTGGGGTTTCCTGCTAACCTACTCCCGATAACTATAAATGTTCCCATTTCCTTTTCTGTTACCACTACTAGCTCCTTTTCCAGCTGAAAAACTGTGTTGTTGATAATTCAAACGACTTCCAGATCTACTAGGAGGGAAAGAGTAAGGTTTTCCTCTATTATGATGCATAGGCCTCTTGTCCTTCATGATTCCAGTGTTTCGGTAATGTGCCTTTTCAGCACGGCTATCCTCATCATAAATCCTACTCTTATTCACTAGGGTAGGAAAGTCGCGGATCTCTTGCATTCCAACCTGTTTCTTGATCTCTGGTCTGAGTCCCATTTCAAACTTGATACACTTAGACTTTTCTCCTGCTTCTCCAACATAAAGTGGATAGTACCTGGATAATTCCTCGAACTTAGCAGCATACTCCGCTACTGACATATTCCCCTGTTCCAATTTAACAAATCCCATCTCCTTTCTATTACGGATATCTTCAGGGAAATACTTAATTAGAAACATGTTCTTGAATATAGCCCAAGTAATTGCAGTCCCTGCATTCTCTAAACGTTGGCGTGCATTATCCCACCAATGTTCAGCTTCTTCCGTCAACATAAAGGTATCAAGATGCATTTTCTGACCTTCGGGACATGCCACTCCTCTGAAAATTTTCTCCACTTCTTGCAACCACCTTTGAGCTCCATCAGGATTATAGTGACCTTCAAAGGATGGGGGGTTAGCCTTGTGGAATCGATCCATCACCGTGAATTCATTTATTTGCACATTTCCTTGGCCACCCCCGTAGCTAGTAGCTTGAGCAACAGCTTGAGCAGCAATCTGTGCAGCTTGGGTAGCAGCTTGCGCAGAGGCTTGTGCAATAGCTTGAGATTTAGCCAAAGCTTGGAGAGCCTGCACTGTAACTCCTGCCATGGACTCTAGAGCCTCAGCAATCGCAGCATCATTCCTTCCACCAGCCATCACTACCTACATCAATCAGATAAGCCAATCGAATATAGTGAGACATTTAGGGAAGTGAGGAACTAACTTAGCTCTACAATACTAACACAATAATGACCATAACTACAAAATATATAACAGAGTACACAAGGAAACATAGCGAACACATAACACATTTACGGTCTGATTGGACATACCAGCTCTGATACCACTAATGTGACACCCTAAACCCCAAATAAATTTTTTTATTAAGATAAAGAGTATCACATAATCACAAGCATGTCACATAAATCCAAAATTTCCATCAAACATAATGAATTCCAAATCATAGTATCAAACAACAGAATTCTTTTTGAAGTACACATACTCATGTTTTAAATTCAGTGCAAATATAGTCCCAACCCGATGTCACTATCAGAGCGGGAATTTCCAAAATAAAATACTCAAAATAACATCAACACAATGCATAATAATGAACGTCTCCAAGGCATGGTGGCTTCTGCCTCTCCTGATGGTATTAGTCATCACCGGCAACTTACAACTCGTCTACGTCCGTCGCAAACGCCAAACACAAATAACGAGGGGTGAGTATCGAAATTATGTAACAACATAAAATACACGACGGTAACACGCAAACAATCAAATTATCACAATCTCAAAAACAGTCAAGTGTATAATATCAACGATTTATCAAATTCATTCACAATAAGATAATCACCATGATGGAATGCTATGCATGTCCTATACTCTACTTCATCATTTGGTACCATTCTACTCTGAAGTACTTGGTTAGGAGGCCTGATACTATGCCACTACAAGAGTGGACGGACAATTCATGAATGGCCAAGTCCTCATAGATCCCCTCAACTCAACCTGAGACACATATACGCGACAGTCGGGGTACTCTTGTGTTGCACGGTAGTTCCCGGCCTTAGGGAATAACCCACTAATCCACTTAGGAATTCCCCACTAGGTGTACCCCCGAGGTCTATCAGTCTTACCTTACAGTTCGACTGTAGCCCTCCACGATCAGGCTCATTCAGTTGTACTTCCCCGAATCACTAGGTTTGTCAGACCCTCCCTTTATGATGACAAAACAATCCTAACTCCAAATCTACAACACTTATCTCATACTTACTCGATCATCACTACTCACTAAGTTTCAGTTTGACTTCACGATATTCGTCATTATATATCTTTATCAGTCAATCACAATAAAATCACAATATTTGGTTTACACAACTCACAATACACAATCCAATTTCATCAATCACATAATAAGGAATTCAATCGGTGATACATTCTAGTAATATCATAAATCCAATCAAGTAACAAAACGTTCAAGTTCATATCATTTATACATTAACAATCAACATAAGATTTCATAAAATCAGGCAACAGGCAATCTTAATATAAACAAATTCACGACAATTCTACAAGTTGCTAAATTATATTTTAGTCCTCACTATTACCATTCACATCTTATTAATTAATTATTATCACTCAATAGGGCTCAACTGTACGTAGTAAGCCCCGAATGAACATTTGGGAATTTCAGTATTCCCGTTCATCTCACGTTATTTTATACTCATAAGATCGAACCTCATCCCACCCCTTACCTCGGCTGAAGATTCCGTCCAATGAGTCTGATCTGCTAACGAGTCGTTTCTTTATCGGTCGTCGTCTCTAATAGTCCGCGAGGGAATTATAACCACACAACCACAAAATACAAATGAATTACTTACTATACATAAATGAATAATTAATTAATAAAATACATAATAAATTAATAACGAATAAATAAAGAATGAATAAATAATAAATAAATAGATAAATAAGTAAATGAATAAATAAAATAAATAATAAATAAACGAATAAGTAAATGAATGAATAATAAAATAAATAAATAAGTAAATGAATAAAGAAATAATAATTGGATAAGTAAATAAGGAAATAAATAAGTAAATACGTTAATAAGTAAATAATTAAATGAATATATAATAAATAAATAATTAAATAAGTAACTGAATAAATAATTGAATAATAAATAAATAAGTAAACGAATAAATAGATAATAAAATAAATAATGAATAAATAAATAAATAGATAATTAAATAATAAAATAAATAATAAATAAGTAAATAAGTAGATGAGTAAATAAATAATAAAATAAGTAAACAATTAAATAAATAAGTAAATGAATAAATAAATAGATAAATAAATAAATCAGTAATGAATAAATAAGTAATGAACAAATAAGTAATAAATAAATAAGTAAATAAATAAATAGATAAATAAATAAGTAAATACCTTAATAAGTAAATAAATAAATAAAATAAATAAATAAATACGTAACTGAATAAATAACTAAATAATAAAATAAATAATAAATAATTAAATAGGTAAGTGAATAAATAAGTAATAAAATAAATAATAAATAAATAAATCAGTAATGAATAAATAAATAATAAAATAATTAATAAATACGCAAATAAATAAGTAAATAAATAAATAAAATAAATAATAAATAAATAAATGAATAAATAAATAAGTAAATAATAAAATAAATAATTGAATAAATAAATAAATAATCTAAATAAATAAATAACAATAATCTAATAATAAATAAAAAAAATTATCTAAATAAATAATTAAATAAATAATCTAAAAAATAATAATAATAAATAATAAAAATAAATTAAATAAAATTATCTAAATAAATAATCTAAATAAATAAATTATCTAATAAATAAATAAATAAATTAATTATATAAATAAATTAACTAAATAAATCAATTAATAAATAATCTAAATAAATAAATAATTAAATTAATTAATAAATAAATAAATAAATTATCTACTATTTGTACTAAAACCCAAAAATATATTAGGTATCATCAAAATATAGGAATTAGTATGCTAACCCAAAACAATTTCTAATTTTAATTAAAATAATATATAGAAATATTTAAATAATGAGGGTGTATATCTATAGTCTAATGTTAAAAGTAGGTAAGCAATATGCCCTCTGTAACAAAACTAATAGTACTTATATTATACTTAAATTGATTAATATTGTGGCAACCTTTAATTATAACTAACTAAAATGAAGTTTTTTGGACGTAAAAGTATTGTCGGATGCCTGCTCAGTATTAACATATTTCAGTCAGATCAGAGCTATTATTAAAATACAAAAATTAAAATAAAAGGAACACATGTACAATATTACTGCAATTTTGTATAAAAGTAAAATTATAAGAATTAACACAGAATCACATAATAAGCTGCGGAGGGTACAAAAGGCGTAAGGGTAAGAACGACAACATGAAATATGAAAATATTTTATGAAAGGAAGGGAAGGAAATGCCCCAAACATCTGACTACATAAAATTCGTAACATTAGGAATCAACCACAATATTTCCTAAAATCTATCATTTTCTTTTGAAACATTTAAAACGAGATCCTCCTTGAATAGATAATTTCTGGCCTAAAATCATTTTATGAATCCCTTTTTTTTTTGTCTGAATTTGCAAGGATATATATATTGTTATTATAATAATTATTGCCTGTCCAAATTTGCAAGGAGAGAAGGAATAACATACCTTACGTGGTTTGGTATTAGAGTTGGAATTGGAATTGGAAATTGGAAATTGGAAATGGAAGTTAGAATTAGAAATGGAAATTGGAATTAGATGGAATTGGAAAGGCGGCTCCCTTATGCTCCAAACCTGATTGGAATGCGGCTTGGTTGGAAGGCTACATATATATATACTTCATAATAGCCTAGGTTATTATTATATAATAATAATATAACAATTATTATTATTATTATTATTATTAATAATAATTTAATATTATTATATATTGATTAATTATTATTCCATTCTATAAGAGCAACTCTTATTTTATAGTATCTCTATACACATATTTATTTATTTTATTTTATTTCTTTTTTTTTGTAAGTTAAATATGGTTAATATTAATAATTTAAATCAACTACTAAAGCAAACACACAGACACACCTAAGAATTAGAACACATATTAACACTCATAAAAAAATTAGTATTGTATCATTATACTATTCAAAATAAGGTAATGAGAAATTGGGGTGTTACATTCCTATTATTCCAAAAATGGTCACTTTGAATCAACTTGTTTTTTAAAAAAGAGATCAAGTTTTAAAAAATCTTCTAAAAGGAGATATACTAACCATCAAGGACCCAAACAAATATGGGTACCAAAATCATTACTAATTTATGATGCAGACACACTATCCAACAATGAAGAAAGAACATTGATACATGGACAAGGTATGTTCAATATACATGAATGGCAAAGTATGATGCCTCCTCTCATTATAAAAATTTGGAGTTCCTTTAACCTTTGGAAACATTAAACAAAGGAGATGTAGAAGAAGAATATTCTGGACAGCAGCAACATAATGCTTTCCAGGAAACCGAGATTAATAATCAGTCTCTGTTTCATTCTTCTCCTAAAAGCTGGAGAACGATAAAGTTAATATAACAATCATAAAATTAAATTAATTCTGGTAGTACATAAATCATTTTAGTGGTTAATCAATACTCTAACCTTTGATTTCAAACACTTAAATTATTTTAAAAGGATCACTAATCTTTTAATACCATAAAATAATATTGCTTCATAATTTCAAAATTTTCCTTGGATTACTTCTTAATAAATATTATGATTTTTTAAACTACTTTTAAAATCAATAAGATTACTAAAATTTCACCAATATCTTAACCACCAAAATAGCTCTTAAAATATTTAAGCACTCTTATAATCAATTGTTTTTGTAACCTATATTTTCATATCAAATCAAATCATGTGTATAAAATTAGATACAAAATTTTCTAGTTCATCAACACTTCTAAAATAGTTATATATATATTTTTTTTTTCTGATTTCTAAAAACTATTTTTACAACAAATCTTTTCGATTTTTTTAATTAAAAAAACAAAACAGCACATAGTAAAACTTGGCGTAAATTATTTTTCTCTTGTGTGATTAATCTAAATTTTAAATAAAATCATCAAAAATATATATATTTTTA
>PGTU02009321.1:0-23221 GCA_002896215.2 Cicer echinospermum
ATGAGTTATGAAGTAGCTAGCTAGGTAGCTAAGAGCTAACAACATATAAGATATCAAAGGCACACGTATGACCCCTATCTTGGACTATTGAGAATCATGTGATTTTCTTAGCTTTTTTAATCTTTCCAATTTGTCTTTGACAAGTTCTTGTATTTTCTTTTTCTCCGTGATAATCTTTACTAGCTACTAGTATTAGTTGACCTCTGTTACTGATAGCTCCTATTTGTTTTTATATTATTTTATAAGAAAAAATATTCTTAAAATGTGCTATATATAGTAATATGAAATTACATGCGTATATTGACCAAGACTATCATAAAGTCTGAGCTCTAGTAGTCCACAAATATATCCCTTATACTCCTTTAATTCACTTTGGTTATAAAAATATAATATTGCATGCTGAAAGGTTATTTTCATACTCTTTCTTTTATATGTGTGTGTTTGGACAAATGATAATAATAAAATAATGTAATGTGTGATATATTGTGAAAGACAAATAAAAATAAAACTTGGGTTTCGCATAATATATACAAGTTTAAAAGTGGATGGATAACATTTTTAGTAAAAAAATTACTTTAATAAAAAATAGAGAATACATGAACTATTTGATTAAAATGTATTAAAAATAACAAGATCCACTTTTGAATTAAGTTCATAAATGTGTTAGTCCAACAAATCCAAATGTCAAAAGATTAGCTAGTACAAAACATAAACTCAAAAGTATTTAGATACATTAATTAAACCATCTAAACAAACACCGATCCATATCACCTTCTATTAAAATCTTCAACATTCATGCCGTCGAACATAGATAATTATTCTATTTTGATCGGATATTCCATATTTAAATTTGGAATTTTAAATCTGAAAAAGAAACTAGACACATTAATTAAGCCACCCTAACATAAATGGATTCAGATCGCCTCCCATAAAAATCTCCTACATTCATGCAATTGAACATCAATATATTCATTCGATCTTAAATAAAATATTTTAATTTAAATTCAATATTTTAAATTACAAAATAATAAAAATTTAATTTAAATTCATTTTTAAATTACAAATAAGATCGACCATAAATCTTTTATCGAAATAAATGCATGAAAGTCGACTACCTTAAATTCAATTTCAAAATATACAGTCTCTCTCCATGTGTGTGTGTGAAATATAATTTATCAACATACAAAAATCTATGGATGCTGAGCATGCAGTATAGATTAACTAAAACTAATTCAAAATTTGGTCTTAGTAAGCTATATAGCTAGTGATAATTAACTAATACTAAAATGATCTTCAAATCCCAAAAACTAAAATATTCAACACATTTGATTTCGAAAAGTTCATGTCAGTATGTCTTACCCTTATAATAAAGGTGACATGCGCAATGATAGGGGTAAAGAAATTATATGTAGGGGCAACAGCTTAATTTTGTCCCATATGCTTCTTTTTTATCGATCATTAATTAATTAATTAATTAATTTTGATCAATATGTCCGAGAAAATGTTCCACCAGCACCTGGTTAATTTAAGTAATTAAATTTACACAATACAAAATATTTATAGACTAAAAAAAAAATGATACAATACATGCATGTTTTTATTTATTTATTTCGAAAAAAAACTACAAATACATGCATGGTAAATATATACGACAGATTTGTCATATTTGATATTCTCTCAAAATGTCTCATTTTGTGGATGGTCTTCCTATTGTCCAAGAATTTACTTTCTCGAGCATCTTAGAGAGAATTCAAGCCATTTGTCATGAGATCATGAAGATTATATTATTTAATAAAATATATTTATTCAACAATTCTTGCATAGTGTAGGTCCCAAAGAGGAATCATTTTCAAGGATTAGGTTTTGGCTACAAGACACCTAAATTTGACTAAGAGGGAGAGAGAAAGTAAATAAAGACAAATATTCGAAGGATTAAAGAAAGCAATTGGATTGGAAAAGTTACACTTGAGAGAAGAAAATCGATTCTCGTGCTTATTTACAAGAAAATAAGAGAATGAATTCTATTGCTCTTACGTACCGATTTATTCTAAAATATTTCTTGTTTGTCATTTTCTTTGCATGGGAGTTGACATGTTGTTTAATTTAGGAACACTTGCAGACGAGCAAAGAATCTTTCCCAGAATTATGGTTTTATTATTATATCATATCATTAATGTAATTTTGGAAATAAATTAATTAATATCTTGCCCGTTGGCAAAAGATCTACTACCACCTTGTTGTGTAGTAATTTAATTTAATTAAATTTGTTTACATAATTTAATTACATTCAATTTGCCTGGTCAATTCCAGCCACTTTATGCACAGCAACACTATTTTTTTTTTATCTACTACTAGTAGTGAAGTCATTTTCTTCGCTTTTCTACTCGTTTTAATATTATTTTTTTGAATTTCACGTTCACCTATACATATTTTAAAGAAAAAAAATTGTGAAAAGAAAAAATTTGATTAATTAAAATGACACTAATTATTATTTTACAATTGCCTTTAAAAAAATTTGAAGTTGATATTTTAAGGTTATCTGACTAAGTTATTGTCCCTAAATTAACATTTAAATATGATACATATTATTGTTATATACTAGTTTCTAATTACAGTATAACTGTTGTAGTAATTTTTTATTAGAATCGAAGTTATTTTAAACTATTTCCTAAATGAAATATAACAAGATTTTCTCAAATTTTTTAAAATAAAATATAAACAAAAATCAACAATCTATCTCTTATTTAATGATAAATTTTTTAAATCATCCCTCATTTAATAAAACTATTTACAGTTTCAATTATCCAATTTATCGGTCATTAGGGGTAGTTTAGACAATAAATTTGATTTTTTATTGAAAAAATATACATTAAATGTGATCAATAATATTTTTTAATATGTATAATTTATTTATTTTTATTTATAACTTATTACGGATGGAGTATCTTTTATTTGTTGAAAGTGATCATATAGTTTTACAAAATTTCAACAAATATAAAAGAATGTATGAATACCAAAGTGGTTCACTATATATGTTGTGTTATATACTAGACTACTAGTATCTCCGGTTATACACAATCGAGAACGCATTATTATTTAATGCATAATGTCTAAAAAATACTTATACAAATACTAAGCTATATATTGAGATATGTGTAATTGTGTTATTTTTTTATTGACAAATGTTATTGGATGTTTTGTAAAACTCGTTAATTGGTTTAGAAATATATGAACAATTTTACTCTTGTATTCAGTCCAACTATTACCAGGCACTAAAACTTTCGCAAGTCAAGAATTGATTCTCACTTTAATATTCCTTAAACATAGACTTCTAGTAGGTCCTTTTACCTCAACATAAATTACATTAAAAGGTGCTTTCATCCTACTACTCAATATTAATTAAATCATAAAAACTACTACTAGTATTATAAAGAAATTAATCAAGTTATGAACAGTTCAATTGAAATGAAATTTCTTCATCATAATTTATTGTCAGATTATAATATACTCCATATCTTAGGATTTGAGATTTTTTTTTTTTTTGACGAGAGGAGTTGAGAACATATTGAAACAATAAAAAAATTAACATTTGATTAAATATATATAAATGCAACCACTAGACACTAGTGCAAATAAATATACCATCAAGTATTCCTCTATATAACATGCATGAACAGACTTAATCAAAGATGTATACACCAAGTAAGACCTTGTGGAGACTTACACAAATATCCCTCTAATCTATATCACATTTTTTTATAAATTAATTAACCTTGTGTGGCAAAAATGGTTCATACTCGAGTCTCTTAACCATTTGATCAGAAATTTAATCACATATCATAACATTGTTAGACCCATGTGCATTACATGATGTATTAAAAAAATTATATTAAATGAGATAAAATCTGATAAAATAGATCGAGTATATCATTTTTAATTTTTGTGTGCATGTGTTAAGAGTTCGACGTTAGAAATGAATTGTCTAATTAATTTTGTGCAATATTTTGCCACGTTCTAGATCAAGTATATCTTTGAAATTTTTTTGAAAAATGGATCAAGTATATCTGAATAGTGATTGATTACACAGTGTGAAGAATTTTGGCTGTTACTAATCTTTGAGATTGGGAATTTAGATAAAAAAATAAGCAAAAGATTCTATAGGTCGTTTGAAGGTCCAAATGGTGAAGCGTGGGATAGTGAGTTTGCATATATAATGCCTATCTTCGCGGCGACTCTTTCGCCAATGTTAATATATAGAAACCTTCAATCAAATTTATCTTATAATGTTATGACACATTAATATATATAGAGAGAGATGGAGAATAATGCCATGCTGTGTAGTTGTACTATCTATATCCATCATAATTTTCATCACATGCCCATGTTTTGCGGAAGGTTTTAGTTAAACTTTCTAATACATTCTTGGCTACTAGCTACCTCATTTGCTAAGAAAATAAATAAATAAAACTAGCTGTAAACTTCGTGTTATTACTCATATATATGGATGCTGCTCGTGTTGGAATTTTTTATTTTTTCTCGTGTGTTTATTTTTTAAAAAAATCAATTATTTGATTGGATAAAAATATTAAATAAATAGTTTAAATCAATTATAGTTATTTCAAAAAGTATTAAATAATATAGTAGTTACACAAAGTTGTACGCATTAGATTATTAATTGTTATTGTAAGTACTCTTGATGAAATAATCATTCTTATTATCAAAACAACTTTCATATTACACTTTTCTATATATTACTCCCATCAATGTCTTCTATCAAAAATAGTAGCATGGTATTAGAAAATTTTGAGTTAATTTTGTCTTGGGATGCCAATCCCCAACCAAACACATAGTACATGAGAATTTACCATTTATTGATTTAAGACTTGTAACATTAAATGAATGATAAAATTGAAATTAAAATTACATCAAAATTTAATAGTTTCTTTATACATAGGTATAGATGTAGTTTGCTTGATCTTAATCAGAATGGCTACATTTTGACTTATGTCTTAGACTTGGTTTGCCAAGTTAAAATTGGATAATTGTATGAATGTCCGAATTCTCTGATTATTTAAAATCATTATGTCCATTATTTTGCATGTATTTTGTGCTACATTCTCTTTTTTTTTTTTTAATTAAGTGTATCTTTATATATAAATACAAAAATTAATCTCTCAAAACTTCTAAAATAAATAAACCTCTCTTAATATATATTTTTCTACATACCTTAATCTAATATCTGAAGTCCGATCAAATAATTAAGAAAGTGTATACCACATATGGCACACTATCTTGGTTGCACTACATTCTTTATTAGTAGTGAGTTAGAATCTCAAGAAATTCTGTCTTCTTGAGAAAATAATAATAATAGTTGATCTAAATCAATATTTTATTTAATTTGATTATGTAAATCAGTGAGGAGAAAGTTTTTTAACATGGTACATCCAACAATTTTTACAGTTTCGGTTGGATATAAAAACTTGAGATCTGCAGAGAACAGGTGTGCATGTTACTTTATCCGACATATTGATTGATTGATACATTTCTTGGAAGTTTACTCTTAGTCAATGCTACCTACATTTTGTTTAATTGTTGTTCTCACCTTATTTATTTTTTGTTTTATCTGCTAATAGGAAGTAATTTACTTTTTACTTGCATCTTCAATTTGTATTTTGATAGTAAGAATTTTGTTGTGTGAATAGACAAATCACTAAATAACCAATTAAGATAATGTTTAATCTCAAATTTGAATAAACAAATCACTTAATAATCAATTTGATATGTGCATGTTTTCCAACCTTAACTGATTGGCCCAATACAAGGTCTCAATTTACAACTTGAGTCGTGAGCATGTCACCCATCATAATTCATAACCACACCCCCCACACAAACATCGACTACTACACGGTACACCCCCATTGTACAATACACCAAAAGAAAGAGTAATTTTTTGTCTGAAAATAAAGGTCCAAACATCATAAAAACAATGTTTTTTTTTTAAAGTGATTTTGGGGGAGAAAAAAGCACCTCCCAATTTAGGATGATGTACCATTGAAATCCATGAACACATACAAATAAAGAATCTAAAATGATATATTATATAGTTTTTTATTCTCAACAATAAGCAAACAAAATTTTTAATAAGCCAACTCATCATGATTGAGGTCTATTTAAAAATAAATAAAAAAAATCCGAAACTACTCTAAATGGATTAATTTGAGATCAGTGACTTAAGAGAGAATGCAATAGGCATTGTTATGTACAACCCAAATGCTGCTAATAATAATAACTAACATGACCAAAAGAATAAAAATTATTGCAATTGGCTTTTGATATCTTCTTCCACAATTCTCTTTTGTTGTAAAACCTAATTATAAGAAGCCAAATTCTTCTCAAATGTAATATATAGAGTAGAATAGAAAAACTAGAAAATTGTTGTTATTATGTTCTAATAACTGGACCCTTGTACAGCCCTCTCCTGATTGCAAATTCATCAGAAGGTTGAAATTCTTCCAACCAGGTCACATCAGAAAAACTACCTCCATCCAACTCAAGATTACCTACAATTCAATAATAATATTAATTAATATAGCTTGGTTAAATAGAACATAAAGATAAACAGCTTATTTAAGCGCTTTATAACAAAAGTGTTTATCCTACAAGTGCATATGTATCCTACAAGTGCATATGTATAAGCTTTTTATATAACAAAAAAAAAAAAAGAAATAAAGTCGAATTATATTCATATACACTATAAGCTATTTTTATATGGTATGTTTGAATCAACTTATTTGAACTTATTTATTAACATAAGCACTTAAGAGATTGTTTGGGAGTAACTTATGAAAACAGCTAATGACATGTCCGTAAGTTGTTTTCAACTTATTTCTATAAGCTCTTCAGGATAGCTTATGAGAACAACTTATAGATGAACATTTTATCTTTGGTTGTAGATATAACTTATACATAAACACTTAAATGATAAGTGTTTAAGCTATAAGTACTTAATTAAGTTGTTTATCAAATCAGGGTATTAAGCAAACTATTCTAAAGAACTTATGGAAATAAGCTGAAAACAGTTTTTAGACATGGACATGCCATAAGTTGTTTCCATAATATGTCTCAAACAGTTTCACAATTGCTTATACTAGTAGACAAGTTCAAATAAGTTAATCCACACAAACTCTTAAGAGTGAAACCATCAAACACTTTTGCAAAACATAAAAATGAGATTACCTGGAAGATCTTTCCTTTGGGATTGCTGGAAGTAAGTGCAGTGTCTTCCATGCTCTGAAGAATAAGGTGGAGATAATATGTCAAAGATTGCACAAGGAGTAACAGCCTTAAAACAATGTATGTTTCCTCCAACGGTAGGATAAAGAACTGTTGTTGAAGTTGGTGCTGTCATGTCTTTATCTTTCACGAGTTTTGCAGCTCTAGCTGACATTAATAAATTGGTTGAAAGCCAATAAACCAAAGTTATTAATCATTATCAGCGTCCAAATGAGGAAGAAAAAAGAGAGATAAGAGGGAAACAAATCATGATAATAACTAAGCAATATAAAAACTGATCTTTTTTTTACAGGATATAAGAACTAATCTTGAGATACACTCTAAAGATAAGCATGCAACTTGATATTCCTCTAACTGCAAGGATTTATCATTTATACCAACCTTAAAGAAAATAACTTTCAATTTTTAAAAAGAAAGAAAGAAGTAGCAAGATTGTGTTAGAATTAGTTTTATAAGTTGATATTGTAGTATGTATCATCTACATCTATTGGTTAGATTAGTTTTGTAAGTTGAAATTGTAGTAATGAATAGAGGTAGTCTTAGAGGGAAAAGGCAATCAGAATTTTTTATGTAAACTGAACTCTCAGTTAGCGGCGATGTGGAGCGAAGTGTGTATGAGCTGTTTGAAACTCTCCTGCAGTCATCCACAATGAAAGAATGCAGACTTAAAATCTTGGTGGCTCAAGTCACTAGAATCACGTAAGGTCGACTTTTTGGCTATTTTCTAGGGGTCTAAAACCAAAAGTTAAACTTAAATGCCGTAGTTTTGACGAGAGAGGCTTGGTGGCAAGGACAGAAGGTTGGTAAGCAGTGGCACCCTCTTTTACAACAAAAAGTTAATCACAAGAGGCAGTGAGAAGAGTAGATAGGGAAGTAGCAAGACTACCGCCACAGCAAGTCCGTGTGCAAGGAGTAACGCGTCAGAACAGAGCTCGTTCGCAGCTCAGGGCACTATGCAATTGCCATATCAAGAGTTTCTTCGGAGGAAGGAGTAAGAAAGGTGTTTCAGGTGTGGCCGACCAAAATCTGATCCATTCTTCTTACTATGGCTTCTATGAGCCCTCTCCTCACATGTCAAATCACACAGGGCAAGATTTTACCATCTTTTCACATAAGGTGCTACCTCGACTTGCTCTCTAATGCATTCCTTTTTAATCTTATATTGCCTTGTATATCCACTCATTCGTTGTAACATTCTCATCTCTGCGACATCAAATTTATCTTCTAGTTGGCTCTTTACACTCTACGAGAACGAGGATGTAACGTATATGGAACTCAAATTGAAATCTTCAATGTAACAAAGTATATTAAAATGCAGCTGCATGAAATCCTTAAGCCCAAAAATCACAGGCTAACCAGCAATATTGCTAATACTCAACATCAAATGATTTATTATGAGATGATTCTAATGTAATAACAATGCTAATAGTCTATTAAATATTATACAGGTTTATTGGTTTATTAGGAACTTAAACTTAACTATGATAGAATTGAAGTCCAATAAGATACAATGTGAAATGCAAAAGTTTTAGTCAAATTATAATAAGTTATACCTTAAGGCTACTATGTGTAAACAAATTAACTAATATTAATATGGAAAGAAGATAATCAAGTGCCCCAAATGATTAGTCCATAAGATAATAAAAACATCAGTTCATATGGAAAAAAGATTTCTAAGATTATTAAAACCTAAGAGGATAATTTTGTTCCAAGTTCAGAAGATAATCGAAAGGGCACTGAGTTATTTATTTACTTTTGATTTGATAATCATTTAAAATGTATTTTCTTAGCGATGTTTATCGGGATTTTCGCAGGTTTCATAATTGTAGATAATTATACAGGTGATTAAGAGAGAATTAAAACTGGTTTTGACTGATGACAAAGTGTTTTTTTTACCAGACCTAGATAAGGCACCAATCACATTGCAACCTGTACATTAGATTCGATACAGATGGATAAAATGATTAAGTGTCTATAGAAGTATGAAAAATATACAAAAGAACAAACCTTAGTTGGATCAGTTGGGCAGGGAAATCGTCCAGTCATAGGGATTTAACATGCCCGTACATATATGACTTTGGCTTAGGACTGTCATTCCAGGATGATTATGGAGAGGAATGACCGACGAGGGGGGCATGCAAAAATTCCAATCTGAATAAAGATAAAAAGTTATTAATAAAACTGCGGACATGAATAAAATGATGTGGAGTTCTGAAATTGATATTAAGAAAAGCTGTCACATTCATTAAATGTAAGTATTTGATGGGTGGTTGATGGTTCGTTGGATTCAGGCATTGAACATTCCAACTGCGAACCACTTGAGCCTCTGTTCAATGACCGACATCTGATGGCTTATTTTCTGAACATTGTGTTAAAGGAATTTACAGAATCGCAGTTGGAATAAAAGGATCAAGTTCGTCTGATGTAGAAAATTTATAAGGGCATGAAAGTATGATCGAGGAAGTTCAACGTGCAAATGTGATAGTAACAAACAGGATGCTAGCATGGATGTAACCAGGAGATCGGTACAAATCCAATTTCGAAAAGTTTGATCGCGTTTACTGTCATTATTAAAATATTAGAAAAACAATAAATAAATTAATATATATAAATAGAAATAATGTGGATAGAAAATGGTTTGGTTGTGAAAAACTTGCATTCATCTTAAATTTGAGACGAAAATGTGACCTATCATTGAAAAAATAATAGTCTAGACCGTATAGAACTTCGAGAGAAAAATTGTGAGTCATTCAAATCTACGTAAATAGAACAGGCTTAATACAAAATTCGCACTTTTGAGCCTTGTAATTAACATTGACCCTACAATTTATTCAACAAGAAAAACTAGAGACATAAAGGGGTGAGAAAGCAAGACGTATTGAATTTTTCCGATCCACAGTTTTTACTCATCCAATTTGTACCAAACCATGAAACAAATCCGTGTTGTCAATTGCGTATCACGGAAAATAGCAGCTTTTTTAAATTTCACTATGTTATAGTGCTATAGCACCGCAATAGCGGTTATTTGACACACTTTGTAATAAATAGTGTGTCGCAGAGCAATAGCGATTAGCTCAATATTGCTATGGTATAGCGCGGCTATTTGACAACACTAAAACAGATCTATCTGTTATAAAACAAACTAGATTGGACAAACATTATAAAAACAATGCTCAATCAATGAGATCTATTTGCACGTTATTCACGTGATTATCGAAATCAAACGTTTCCAATACTCGAAATACAAAACTACGGAGTTGAAGATAAAAGTATGCAAATATATGACTAAACGACAAAAACAAATCAGGTAAACAATTAATATACCTAACTTCTCGCAAACTTTTGAAACGGCTTCTTCTGACACTGGTCCATTGGGTGAAAACGACGTCCTGCATAGCCTATACAGTCTCTGTATATAATATGGCATCTTGTAAAGATGTGATTAAACTTATCTACTTAGAACAATGCCCCAGATTCAGAACACCAATAACACCTTGTAAGCAGCTTATCGATTGCGATAGGGACTGGATATACAATTGGATTAATAAGAGTTTTTGTCTCAGAATCAAACCAAGCCAACTGTACTGAATCTGAATAGTTGCAGTTTGTCTCCCTCACAGCTTAATCTAATATATGGGCCTATTAAACAACAAAAAAGCGATACAAATCAAAATAAATGAGTCTTACTTCACACATAGATATCACAATTTCACAACTCTATAACACTAATCACTACTTGATCTAAATATATACATAACAAAACCCTTAATTCATTCCATAACACTGAGGATTCAATTACATTTTGCCCTATAAACTTCTCTAATACAAATCACAAAAAACCAAACCAAACCCCAAGTTCCATTTTCACATACAAATTAACAAACCCATCATTTTCACAAATAAAAACCAAATCTCTTCATCATTTCCACTTACTAAAACAAACACTACTTACAAAATCAAATATTAATATTTTCAAAACCAAAACACCTCATTTATTTTCAACACAATGTAACTATAGAACTATACAGTTAAACAACAACAACAAAAAATTACAAAAGAATCGAAAAATAGAGACTGACCCAATTAATTATATGAGCTTTAAAATCGTGAGACACATAAAAATAAAAAATTGGACGAAACAATAATGGGTATGAGATTCAAAAAGAACAAAAAGAATGAAAGGGTGAGAAAATAGAGAGAGAGAAGAGAGACAAAAAAAACGTACCTGTGAAACCCATGATGAAAGAGCGAAGAAGGTTAGATGAAGATTTGAAGCAGGTTGAAGTAAGTAAGAAATCGAAAGAAGGTAATAATAAAAAGGATGAATTGTTTAGGAAAGCTCGTAGAAGAAGGTGAAAACATTAAGATTAGGGACCATACCATGGAAAATCTTAAACAGGTCATCATAAACTTTTTTATTAATTTTTTTATTTATTTTTGGTGTTAATAATTTACCTTCTGTAAATTATTTTTTATGATTATGTTCATATTTTATCTTTTGAAGACGTGTTTTTTTTCATTTTTAACTCCAGCTGTATCTTAGCTTAACTTCACTTTTTTCATAATTTTTTCGTGTTTTTTTCTTGTTAGCTTTTATCTTGCAACAAATGCTTATTTTGTTATTTTCAAATAATGAATTGAATAAATAAAAGAATACTATATCATGTTTTGATTCCATTATATATTCCTCCTATTATGGAATTTTGTGATGAAAGTATAGTTTTATGATCTTTAAAAAATGTGAGGTCTTTTTTCCTTAAATTATGATACTCGAGGAGTATTTTGGAAAGTGAGGTTAATGAATATTTTTACTGACATGTGTAAGTATTTACATATATAGATCTCCTATGGTGACTTTCTTCTAAACTTTACATCTACATATATTATGGTATTCTTTCTATATTTTTCTCTTTTACTCTTCTTTGTTTTTCCAATTATCTTAATCTTGTCTTTTTTTATCCCCTTAACTTTTGCAAACCATGTTCAGCTTTGCACAAATGGGATGAATGGTTAGAGATAAATTCTGTTTAGTTATATTTAGTTTTACTTTTGAAATAAACAAATTATTTTAGAGATTTATAATTAATATTAATATATTTGATTGTCTTATATTAGAATGTAATGTTTGTAAATTGTTTTAGAGATTTATAATTAACATTATTATATTTATAGTAAATTATGTTATTTATAATTGATTATGATTTGAAGTTTATAATTTTTAATCTTTTAATTTGCGATTAAACATAAGCATGTTTCGCATTTCAAAGAATATTTGATGTGATTATACCGAAGTAAATATATTAATTTTGGTCAAAATATGTAGTGTGAGTTTTTCAACAAGTTTTTCAACACAAATACAAAACATGCTATTTGTAACTTGTTTTTCTTCTATAATTAATTTTTATTTTATATTGTCATTCAACTCATTTATTTTTATGATATCTACAATAAATCACTTTATTTTTAAATTTAATTTTAATTTAAATAATTTTATAAAATTATTTATTTAAAAGCAATTTTGATACGGCAAATCAACTGTGTATTTGATAAATCTATGCTTTTTTTTTTTTTTTTGCTTTTTCATTCTAGCACTCCATTCCAAAATTTGTTGTGTGGCAAATGTTTGAGAATCTCTTGAAGTAATCTAATTTACTAATAAAAACAAAACATATACATTGATGCTAACATTTAATGCATGTGTTGTTTTCACTTTGGGAAATGGTCAAGATTGATTTTCGAGATGTAACTTGATTTTGACATTGTTTAAATGTTAGAGTAGAATTGATTTTGCATTTTAAATTAGATAAAATTTGAAGTCTGAATTTATTATTGACACCAAATATGATGTATATACTATAATTTATGTTCAATTCACTCGCACATAAATTATATTAAAGATAAGTCAATTTACATTCAATTTACTTTTAACTAAATTCAAATTTATAAAATTAGTTTTTATCACCATAGAACAAAACACATATACTTTCACGAATCCCAAAATTATCATGAATTATGTGTTCCCACGGTTCGCGAATTATGTGTTCCACGGTTTCGCGTTGTTGTGTGTGCATTGAAAATACTGTCCAGCTTTATAGAAATAAATTTTAAATTGTATATAGAAATTTCGCCAACTTTTATCTTTTAAATATTCATAAGACAAGTAACACTCAAATACAAATTCACCCAATTATCTAATTGACCCGTGAAGAGTTGTCTATTAACTAATTAACATGTGATGAATCGTTTATAACTATGAACTCATAGTCAAATATGAATTTATCTATTAAATAATTGATATGTGAAGGATAATAATTAATTTTTTTTAATTAATTTATGATATTTTCTTTACTTAAATTTAATGATCTTGTGGAGAAAGATACAATAAAATAAATAAAGATAGTGATTCATACATTTTACTGCATATATAGTATTAGTGGCAACTTTTATGTTTTAATTGTGTATTAAGCTATATTTGGTAAAATTAAACTATAAGCCTAACTTATAGTTGATAATTTATAGCTGAAAAATAATTAATTAAAATTAAAGTATTTGATAAATTTAGCTCTTAACAATATAAAATGACATAATTATTATATTTAAAATAACAAAATGTGTGACATTTTTATCTAATCTCTCTAGATATTATTTAACTCCATTTTATTTTTTAATCAATATTTCTTTACTTTTTTTTTTTTACTTTATTCTTTTTCATATTTTCACTATTTATTTTAATGAATTCTCATTTAAAAACTAATATTCTTTGATCCCTACTTACCTTTATTAGTCAACTTACTTGTGCTAGAAGAAAAATTAATATAATTTGCAACCAAAATGATTCATTTTTTTATAAAATCTATATCAATAATTTTAATAGTACATTTTTTCTACCAATAATCTCTCAACTTGTATGAATGACCAATTATTTTCAATTTTTTTCTTATTTATCTATATACTCCTTATGCGATTCAATAAAAGTCTCAGCTAATATGGTTTCATATTTTTTAGTTGACATTTATATCTTAAATATTTATTAAATTAATATCATTATAATGTATAATATTTCTTTAACCATCAATAATAAAATCAATTAATTTAATATTTATTGAAATAATGTTAAATTTATATAATATTTTATCAGTTTTAGTTTTCAGAAATCAGACTAGTATTATATGAGGTATTTTTGTTAAGTAAAAAAAAACAATTGAGCCTTTTTTATTTAACTAAAAATGTGTATTTTTAAGGAGGTATTTATAAAAAATCAATTTAAATGATAAAATTAGAAGATGAAAAATAATAAGAATAATAAATATGGCAATGCATACCTTAATCAATTTTTGTAAGATAAATAACATGAATTTTTATTTTTTTACTGTTCAACCAAGAAGAAGATACATGAAGATACATTGATTGAATAAATCAATTAGGAAAAATCTAATCTATAGTTATCGAGGTTTAGAAAATTAAATTGATTCGATTGGTTCAATCAATTCAATGAGAACCGGGTTTATTATTCGTCCGAATTCATAAAAAATTTACTCATATACAAAACTAGATAAAAACCGATAAAACTGATCATAAACCGACACAATTGTAAACGGTCGCAGTTTTCTAATTCAGGTGGATTCAAAAATAATAATTCTACAAAAAAGAAAGTAACATGATTATTATAAAATGGCAAAGAAACATAAAAGTGAGGAGATGAATAAATATTGTTGCATATGATTGATTACACAAGTAGTCAATAAGCTTTATGCATATAGGTAAGTAATGTACCATGTGACTTCAGCTTTGGATTTACCACACCATCATTAGATGTATTTTGACAAAAAAATCATCTTGTGATTTGTTTTTGTAAAAAAAATTTGTTTTGTCTTAAAAAAACTTATTTCTTATTTTGTTCTCTCGCATAATTGTTTAAAGAACCAAATATTGAATAAAATTTCAACATAAAAAGATAGGCTTAAAAATCATTCTGAGTCAAATTTCCAAATGGGTAACACTAAAATTGTTTCTTATTTTAATAAGAACCAATATATATACAATATTATTTCACCATACAAGTGATAAATGGATTGGTAGCTTTAGAGAGGGATATAGAGATTAAAGTGATAAAGATTTTACGAATCACATCTTTCTTCCTAACAAAATAATAACTAATATTTATTATTTCAAAGAAAAAAAAAACATTTGGAATGTTAGTGATGAGGTAGATGTCATGTTTACTGAGATTTAAAAGATTGAAGGATGTGTTGGCTTAGACATGCAATATATAATCTTTTCCATTGATTAATATGTAGTTGATCTAATAACTTAAATATTATAAATTGCATTAGTTAAAACTTCTTAGGTAACATTAGACTATGTATCTTGTCTTTGGTATTTTAGTGATGTTCTATTTGGAACTGCTTTAGTATTGTGAATTTTAGTGAAAAAAAAAAAATGTTATGAATTAATTCGTACATATTTTGCTAATGTAGTTGGTCTTTTGGGATTTGAATGGAATTTATGGTATTCTATCTCCTTAACTTTTATATTTTTTTTGTTAAATTGATTTAACGTGCAACAACCAACATGCATATTACCTCAATTGGAAATGTATTATCCGTGTTTTTTATATAGGTTATGATATTTTGTATGGCTATGTCTTGTTTTACTTTTATTATTATTATTATTATTATTATTATTATTATTATTGTATTATTATTATTTTATATATATTATTATTTTATTATTTATTATTATTATTAATTCAACAGTAAAAGAATCATGGCGAAGTACTCAAATATCATCACTTTCAAGTTTGAGACTCGATAAAACAATTTAGTATTGTAATGAATGTTTTCAAGATTGTATTGGCACTTTAAATTATGTTTTCTTTTGTAATTTTTATTTAGATACTATTTTTGACGGAATTTTTTATTTAGATAATTATTCTATTGTGCCAATTTGTACTTTGTAGTCTATTTATAAAATTTTAAACTTTTAATATAATCGGATTTTATTCTAAATTTTTTAATATTATATATATTACAATTAACATCAAATCAGATGATCTCATGTTTAAATAATTATCTAAAGTGAAATGGGAATTTAGAGGTTTAAAATTCTATTTTGTTAAATTTCACAACTAAAGCAATTTTAATGCCAATAATTCAAACAATATAGATAAATAAAATATGCTTTTTTATTTATAAATTCATTCAAATATAAATTATTGTATGTTAACTTACTTCATAAATAAAAATGAATTCTAAAAGTTTTATGTTTGCAGTCTCCCAAGACGTAAAAATTCGTCACAAAAAATAAAAATTCAATCACACAATAATTTATTCAGTCTATACCAAATTTTGTCCACTTGGGCATTGTTAGGAGAAAATATATATTCATTACACTTTTTTGTTTTCATTATTCTCTAATCAAGACATGACATCTACTGTTACTTTTCCAAATGAATAATGCATGTTGTATACAAACAAGCATAATACATGTGTCGTGCCATCACACAATAATTTATACCAATCTAAACCAATTTTTTGCCAACTTTAAATGAAAACCCACTCGAGCATTTTAAAGAGAAAAATATATATTCATTACATTTTTCTTTTCATTGTTCTCTAATCAAACATGACACTATAATAATACACGTGTCTTGTCATAGAAGTTAGAAGAACTAGATAATACCCTGGGCAGGTAGTACCTATGCCCTATTTTTACTAATCTTACTTTTACCCAATAACAATAAAATATTTAGGATACAAAAAGAATTTGGTTATTTAAAAACCTGGAAAAAATTGAAATTTCTTATTTTTGTAATTACTAAATAAAATAAAATTTCTAATAGAAAATAGTTAGTCAAATTAATTTAATCCGATAATTCACAATTATTTAAATTAATTATAGTAAAATTTACTATATAAAAACTATAATTTTTTTCAAAAGAACCTATATAGTTTTTTATTTACAACAAAAGTCGTAATGGTTTTTTCCTTGTAAATTGCTGCTAGTCAAGCTCACCATGATACTTTTCCAAAACATAAGACAATCATGTTGTGACCCACAAGACAAAATCTTACTAAAAACAACTTTTGCCTTAACTTATTGGTTATCCTTCAAATCAATCCCAAATAAAAAATAGTGAAGTCATTTAGGCACACAAAGTCCCATAATATGAAATCTAGTATATTGTTTTTGCAGTAGAAATGCATGAATCGCGCGTCCAACTTAAATCAACAATTGATGATTTCTACATTTTGACGTTATGATCTTTTGAACGCAAGAATCAATCGTTAGAAGCAAAAACCAATATATGTTTATGTGGTAGTGTGATTTGTGTCAAGAGTGAGATTTAGTACGCATGAAATAAACAAATAAATAGCATATTTTTTTCCAACATTGTTAAGATATTCATGTACATATTTTACAATTGGGTCGAAAGTAAAATCCTTCAAAATTCTTTTCTTCTAAACTGAAAGTCAAATGTGTGAGATGAAAGTGAATTGTGAAGTTGTAATTTATATCTCTAGTCAACATTTAAACAAACATCCATTGTCCAAACAAAAAGAAAACCCTATTTTCATAAATGAATGGATAGAGAGGAAGAGAAAAATAAATGATAAAGATCTAATTAAAAGAAATAAAATAGTTATCGTGAGATAGAAAAGAGATAAATAGAAGAAGAAAAAGAAAGAAAAAGTACGATCTAAAAGAGAACAATAAGAGAAGAGGTGTCTATAATATGAAAAGTAAAAAACAACAAGTGAAATTTATGTCATTATATCTGCGATGTATTGTATATTTCTTTTTGGATTTATAGTTTTGTTCCATCTATTTATATCAATTCACATAGTTGATTTCTTTATTTTAAAAAGTCGATAATTTTAATTTTTTCTCTTTGAGATTTTTTGAACTAAAAAACATGACATATTTTAAATTATATGATATAAAACTATATAAATGCTTAATTATTAATATGTCATTAATTAGTTACAAAAATAAAATAAAAAATTCAAAGTTTGTAAGTAAAGTAAGTTTTTAAATATTTTTTGCAAATTTAATAGTGTTAATCCTTTTACATCATTGTTCATATTCAGTTTATTAAAACATGTTACATCGCTATTTTTAGTTAAAAATCAGAATAAAAGACCAAAACTCTCATATTTTTAAAATAAAGAGATTAATTTCGTGAATTGATATAAATAAGAAGATCAAAATTGCACTTAAGTTATTTTTTTAAGAGTTTAGTGTCAGCTTAACCAACACTTAATTTTTTTTTTAAAATGTGAAACATTATGTTTTAAATATTTTATTATATAAAAATTCAGAGAATTGTGGATTTCTCATATTTTAAAAAATCTCAAATGTAATTTTGTTTCAACATTTCAGTTTTTGGAAAACTGTTTTGTAATATTATTAAATTTGATGTATTAAAACTTTAATAATATTAAGCATGAATCCGACTTATTACATGTCAATAACCCATTTTTAAAGTCAGTATATCCTCTTTCATAACACGACAAGTTCTCAAAACTTGTTCAAAAACATACTTAAGTGTTTTTAACAAATTTTACATCATTCAAGTGATATAGTGCTATATGATTTTATAAGTAGATTGACATTTAATATATTAATGAATTTAAATTGTTATTTAATGACTTACATAATAAATTTATATAATTTAATATTAATTTTTAATAATAAATTTAAATAAATTCATCAAAACTGTTTAAGTGACATAAAACAAATTTATGATATAAATAAACACTTTTGCTTCCCACACCTCTCATTTTGTTTCCCACACCTCTCAATTTTTTTGTAAATTCAAAATACTCAAAACTACTCTTCCCTCTTTATTCAATTAACTCATCATATCTATCTTCATAATCTTCATCTTCATTAACCTAACACCTTCATCTTCAATCATCTTTAACATTCTTGAATCTTTTTTGCCATCTTCAATCAATCTTCAACATTCTTGAATCATTTTCAACACCTTCATCATCTTCAACACCCACATCATCTTCAACACCTTTTGTGCATATTTTGTTTTACCTTGGCACCGGTGGACACATCGACATAGTTAATGGATACGCGATCTCTCATAATTTATCTTTAAGTAAAATTTTGTCTACATAGTTCACGCGATCATACTCTGCTGCAATGTGATCTATGCATTTTTGGACACAACACCACGGAAAATAGCGTATAATCTGTTACTATATCGATGCTCCTTTTGAATGAATGCTCTTTCAATGATACTATTATCTCATTGTGTTGGTAATACAATCATGTTATTGATGGTTTCCCAAACACTGCATATATCACCAATATTATCTTGTAATATTCTTTTCAAACTCCAATGCGCCGACTCAACCCTTTGTGTTGTGGTGTTCTCAAAGTGCATAACTCTATTTGTCCACGCATCAACAAACTTTTCCTTGTGAGGAATTAACCACTGCCCGTGTACATAATTATAAAAAATAGAAACAACTACTACAAATTCCTTCAAAGATAGCCAACTTCATGTAGTATTGAGCCTCATCATAACTGTAAATAAGAGTCTCTCATGCCTCATTATTTTCACTTGCTTCTTTTTTGGAAACACATATATCCTTGAACTTGGCTTTGATATTCTTGCATATATGAAAAAGCATAATAAATTCATTGCTTTTTGAAAAACATTTTCAACTGCGTTCTATAAAAGCAAAGTCTCTATCAGTAACGATGACTTCAACTTCACCACTTGTAATCTGTTCTTTCACCATTTGTAGTGCCAATGTAAAGTTATCAAGACACTCAGACTGTAGATATGCAATCCCACTACAAAATGTCATTTAGTAGATGTAACACCAATAATCTCAAGTAATGACATTCGATACCTACAGGTCTTGTAAGTGTTATCCATAATCAATATTATGTGAAAATTATTTACAAGAGTGATAGCGTTTGAATGGGTCCAAAATATGTCCGTCAACTCATATGAACCCTATACCTTCCTATATCAATAGACGTATTTTGCCGCGTTCCATCAATGTAAAAAGATGTTGCATTTCTGTTCTATTACCTCTAAGTGATGAAATGATATGCTGACGTGCATTGTAAACTTGTTTTATTTTCGTCAAACTTTCAACGTTATGATCTTAGTGTCATTAAAATGTTTTTTGGTTTAACCAAATTCTTTGTCATATCACCATGTACTTTTTTCTCATCTTGAAGACAATCGATCTAAGAAGAGTGAACCGATCCATTTTTTGGCCAATTCGTGGTTATGGATACACATATTACATGCAATACCATCCCTAACCAACATTTGATCGTGCTCATCTCAATCTAAATGGACATTCACATTTTTTAGTCCAAGTATTCCTCGTAAGATTAAGATTCTTCCAACGTCTATATTTACCACTTCTTTTCACAACTAAGAATTAATTTTTGTCTTTTTGTTCTTGGTCGTGCTGTCGCAGTTTCAGATCTAAATCACAATGACAATTCCATTTTCCTTCAACATTTTCTAGCCCATTTTAATAAATCATCTCGTGTATCAAACATCATGTCGGTGGTATTACAAATCTGTAGTACCCTAATTTTTGTCCATTTTTGAAACAAAATATAAAAAAGGAAATGTGTATTTAAAAAAGGAAATAAAATAATTACAATAAAATAATTTCATTATGTATTTAAGTTTACAATTTCAAATCTATTTAGAATGTAAAACCAAATCAAATTACAAACTATAAAGCAAAATTAAATTACAATAAGATTTAAAACCAAAACTAAATTAATTACAATAAATTTTTTTATTATTTGTTGCTGTTGTTGCCTCTCTGCTCTCTGTTTCTGATGCAGTGTTTGGGCTCATTGTGTTTGCTGCTTTCTGTTTCAGATGTTAGTTGTCATTGACCTTGCTTTGTAACTGAATTGAGAAACATAAAAACATAATTTTTTTTAAATCAGTCTTGTATATACATTGTTCAGAACAAAGAGACAACTTTTAGAGTTTAAAAAAAAAGAAACTAAAAGACAAATTAAAGCTCAGCAACAGAACTGATCAAAACAGATAAGTCAAACCATGAATACATCAGGGATGCAGAGAAAAAAAAAAACGCAGATGATGAGCAAGGCAATCAAAACATTTAAACAGGAAATAGATAGAGAAGGACCAAGGCAGACAAAGAAAGCAACTGAACACATAAAAAAACTCTATAAATATACCTATAAAATTTCAAAAAGGGGTCTGAGATTAATACCACCAAAACGCATAGAAAGAAGAAGACAAGTAAGAAATCACCAGAGGGGCATCAATAACAAACAGCAAATAACAATCGAAAGGTATATATTTTTATATACCATAAATTTGTTTCTTGAATCTTCACTTTTTTTTTGTTAAAAAAAATGTAGATATTTTTTAAAAAAAAAAGCATAACCGGGAAAACATAAAAAGTTTCAAACCTGCGACATGCTGCCGTCGTCGAAACGATGTCGTCGTGTCGCTGTGGCCGCCGTCGTCGTGGGCGTTGTGCCCGCCGTCGTCGCTTGTTTCCTTGTTCGTCTCATTTTCCTCTTTCCAGTCGATGCAGCTGTCACATTTTCCCCTTTACTTCCCAAAACCGTAGGAACATAGAATGGGTAAGGAAGGAGGTAGTTTTAGGGCTGAAAAGTATTGCTCATGAACGATTTCTTAGCTTTGTCATTGAACGAGTTTGCTGTTTAGGTTTGCTATGGAAAATCGGCCGCCTCCCTTGACATGAAACTAGGGTTTTTCTAGTTTTCTGTTACCCGGTTTTTTATTTTGCTTGGCCGCCTCCTTAAATAAGCTAGGGTTTTCTAAATTCCTTGTTTAAACCTTGCCTGGGCGCCCCATTTGTTTGACAGCCCAAATCCACTCATTTTTCTAATCTCAGCCCCAATCTACTTATTTAGTTTCAGCCCATAACCCAACTCATTTTTATTTTGCTAACTCAACCCATTTTTTATTTTATTAATCTCAACTCATTTTTATTTTATTAATCTCAACTCATTTTTATTTTACTAATCTCAACTCATCTAAATCTTACTAATCTTAGTCCATTTAAATCTATTCATTTTACTTTTTTATTAAAAAAAAGGGGTTTAATTTTCTTCATAATTAAATATCAATTTCATCATAAAAATACAAATAAATATTATGTTAAAGATTAATTAGATGTGACATCTTTTTAATCTTTGAGTTGTTAGGATACAAGTGGTACAACTTGGTAGTTCTAAAACTCTCTTTATTTAACTTATTTATTTTATTTTATTCATTTTATTTTATTTATTTATTCATTTATTTGTTTTAATGAACTAATCTACAATCGACTTATTTAATAGATGTAACTTTTTTATCTCTGAGTTGTTAAAATACAAGTTGTACTACTTGGTGGTTTTGAAACTCAATTTTAAAATCGAAAATAATAAAATATTTTTTTTAGAGGATTAAATTAGATGTGACATCTTCTTTATTCCTTGAGTTTTAGGACATGAGTTGTACAACTTGATCGTCTTAAAACTCGTATTTTAAAGTATTTATTTCAAATCAAACTCTTTTATTTTTCTATTTTGTCAAAATATTTTTTTATCACAAAATAAATTTTCTTTAAAACACACTCAACACATCCGTTTGTTTTTTAATCAAGAACTACGTAGCTTTGATTTCTCCATCGCACTGGGAGATACGTAGGAGCAAGATCACATTCTTGTCAAGCACATAAATAAAAATTTCTTCTTTCGTCATTTATTTGTTAAGTACATATTTATTTTAAAATCATATTTTAAGTATAGTAATAATTGTTATTCATATTTAATAATAAAGAAAAATAAATATACTTAAGTTAATATTAATTTTGCACAATTAATTATAGGTAACCGTATTTTAACGGATGTCGTAGGGTGCTAATACCTTCCCTACGCATAA
>PGTU02009328.1:0-37103 GCA_002896215.2 Cicer echinospermum
TGATGAGCTATGAGTAAGGACAACAATGACACTACTGCTGCCGCCTTTTCTCAGAAAACATATCATGTTTCTTAAGACAAATTGAATGACACACAACAGCTGTCAAAATTCAAACACTCATACAAAATAGAAAACGAAGAATGTTCTTGTTTTTACAAAAGAACATTTTGGTCATTCTCCTTTAAAAGGAATAATTAAAACAGATAGATAATTTCTATTGTCTAAATCACATATTAAAAGAGTATCAAAGATTGCTCAAATCAATAGTGAAATCCAGAACTCGAGTTGAATGCCCAAATGAGGAAAACAACCTCAAAATTGATCTTCAAATTGATGAGTTGTGAGCAACAACAGGAAATACATTGTGACTTACAAATATTCTGCAGAAAAATTTTCATAAACATCAAACCTGACCTCACAAAACAGTGACAATTCATTCACTCACTCATTCTTTTTTTCATGAGACCCAAAAGCAAGAACATTCTTCGTTTGTCAAGAATTCTGGACAACAAATAAATACATGTTTAATTGGTTTAAAATATATCTGACACTTGGGAAGTGTACCAATGATATATTAATTTTAAATTGAATATTCAAAACTTTTTATCATCTATAAATTGAAGATCAATTGGAAGATGAAGGCAAGAGTTCAATTTACAAATCTACCAACACTTGTTCAAATAACAAGTAAAAAACCTTTCAAGCAAACTCCAGCCCTCTTCACTATATCTTTGGAATATTATTTATTGAGTTTGTCTTTCATTTATCTCAAACAAGTGTTGAGAAATTTCAAGATCCCAAACACTTTTATCATACACATTATTTGTAACTCAAGTCTATCTTTTATGTTAGATTAAATGTGTTTATAAAAATCCTTTCAAGGCTAAAAGGTGATTGTAAAAATCCTTTTTAGGTTGAAATGTGAGGATCGTAACAGATCAATGTTGATTTGGATTGCTGGTGTAAAAACTTAGAACGTTCTTTGTTTGGAACACTTAGTGAAAAATCTCACAGTTGTGAGGACTAGACATAACTCTGGTTAGTGAACAGGATATTCTATGTGTGTGTATATCTTCCCTATCTCTAGTTTATTTCTATCTTTTGATTATCAAATTAAATGATGAGTAAATTGTGTCTATGTTTTCATTAAACCAAGAATTGTTCTCTTTTTTCTATTTTCATAACTCAAGATTTTTTAATCTTGAGTTAGAATTGTTTAAGTTTTGACAGAAAAATTTTTAAAAGTGAAATCACAAATGACTGACACACAACAGCGTATCAAATTCAACAATCATACAAAACAGGAAAAGAAGAATGTTCTGTTTTTACAAAAGAACATTCTGGTTATTCTCCTTTTAAAAGGCATATATTAAAACAAAATAATTTTCCATAGTCTAAATTCACATATTTAAAGAGTATCAAGGAACTGCTCATAATCAATGGGAAAACCCAGAATCAGCTGAATGCCCAAATAAGGAAAACAACCTCAAAAATTGTCTCCAAATTGATGAGTTGTGGAGCAACGACACGAGTACATTGTACTTACAATATTTTACAAAAGTTCTACATAAACCTGACTCAAAACAGTGACAATTCATTCACTCACTCATTCACATTTTTCATGAGACCCAAAAGCAAGAACATTCTTCGTTTGTCAAGAACGTTCTAGACAACAATATAAATACATGTTTAATTGCTTTAAATATATCTGACACTTGGGAAATGTAACCAATGATATATTAATTTTAAATTGAATATTCAAAGCTTTTTATCATCTATAAATTGAAGATCAATTGGAAGATGAAGGTAAGAGTTTATTTACAAATCTACCAACACTTGTTTAAGTAACAAGTCAAAAACCTTTTCAAGCAAACTCCAGCTCTCTTCACTATATCTTTGGATCATTATTTACTGAGTTTGTTTTTTCATTTATCTCAAACAAGTGTTGAGAAGTTTCACGATCCCAAACACTTTATCATACACATCATTTGTAACTCAAGTCGATCTTTTATGTTAGATGGAGTGTGTTATAAAAATCCTTTCAAGGCTAAAAGGTGATTGTAAAAATCCTTTTTAGGTTGAAATGTAGATCGTAACAGGATCAATGTTTTGATTTGGATGCTGGTGTTAAAAACCTTAGAAACGTTCTTTGTTCACTTAGTGAAAATCTCACAAGTTGTGAGGACTAGACATAAACTCGTTGGGTGAACTAGAATAATCTATGTTGTGATATATCTTCCCTTATCTCTATTTATTTCCAGTCTTTGATTATCAAATTAAAAAGAGATAAGTTAAAATGTGTGTTTTTTCACTAAGTAAGAACATTCTCTGTTTTCTATTTCATAACCAAGATTAATCTTGAGTTAAATTGTTTAAGTTTTAACATAAAAATTTTAAAAGGTGAAATCACAACGATGTATGGTTCCATATGTTTTTACAAAATTAAG
This sequence comes from Cicer echinospermum, assembly GCA_002896215.2. Lineage (NCBI taxonomy): Eukaryota > Viridiplantae > Streptophyta > Magnoliopsida > Fabales > Fabaceae > Cicer > Cicer echinospermum. Next base: position 2,448 of record PGTU02009328.1, read on the forward strand.
ATGCTCTTACTTTAACGAAATTAAACATCTTAATCCATATGTTTTTACAAAAATTGGATAAAAAAATTCAAAACGATGTATGTATTCTGAAAACGACCACTATGGTGGCTGAGAAATATCAAAACAGTATGCTCTAAGGGATAATAAGTGACAATAAATTTAGTTTAATTTGCCAATTTATTAAATATAGTGAATAATTTATTTTGGCGATTTAGCCTAGTATGGATTTGAATTATTTAATTTGGCATTTCAGTATGAACAATTTTATCTGAATGGTTTAATTGAATTATTGATTTAACATTTTTTTCTTTGTGCGGATTTTTATTTGAATGATGTACCTTTGACAAATCAACTTAAGACAATTTGTACGACATACAAAGTCAATAGTAGATTTGCGTAAAGTAATACAAACATCTCTTTATATGGTGCAGACAAAGAAAGAAAAAAAAACAACAGAGATGGAAATAATTAATTGTCCAAAGTTACATTTACATTATTTAAGAAATGATAAGCAGACCGTCTAAAGATTTTTTTAGGCCATGTTCTAATATTAAAAATTGGATTCTTGGATATAAAATGCAATTTTAATAATTAATAAAATTGATTAAAATAAATTTTTAGTCTTTATACACATATCGATTTATATGATGTATGTAATTAGGTTAGATATTCATTAAATACCAATATAAATTGATGCATGTCATTCGGTATATATAACATGTCACTTTCTCATTTCAACTCAAATATACATTTTGACACTCATAACACAACACTTTAGATAACATTTCAAAATGAATTTCACTATTGAAATAATCTTTTTTTTTGCGTGTTCCTTCTCTTTCTCAATTAGTATTTGAGATATTTTATCATTTGACCCATATTAGCACCATCAACCGATCTATGTAAATCAACTATTTCAAACACATTATTTAATATTCTAACATATATAGAACTTTTTTGAGGAATGATATTGGAACACACTATTAAACACAAATACAAACACAAATCCTTGTGGCCCCACATAATCTCTCTCTCATTAAATTCCCCCATTTTTTTACTTTCCCCCTATTTTTTTACTTTCTCTTTTTTTGTCTCTCTTTTTCATATTTTTTTTGTGTCTTCCTCTCCAAAAATAAACACATTCATCTTTCCTTTCTCCATTTCCTCCTTTTTCCTTTTATTTACAGATTTTAATCAAAATTTTATATGAAGTAATTGAGCAACTTCATCTCCTCACTTGCAAGGTAACTTGAGTACATTGTTTTGCTAATACAAATTTTTTTTTATTCATACAAGTTTTCTGGGTTCATAACCTGGTTTTTCTGCTTATGTTAATATATAAAATTATTGGTAATGATAGTACCATAGGTGGTATGACTTATTTTGGTCTAAAAATAGGGTTTGGTGAATCTAATTAATCAATCATATTAATTATTTGTCTAAATATTAAGTTTTCATCACTTTTAATCAATGATGTTAATCAGATTTGAAATGTTAAGTTTCATATTATGTGATAGTAGTGTTTAAATTCTGGGTCTTCCTGGATTTTCGTTTCTAGTTAATAGTGTAAACATTATTGGTTTTAATGAAGTAACCCTAGGTGGTTAATGACTTATTTTTGTCTAAAAAAATAGAGTTTGTGAACTATTAATCAATCATAGTTATTATTTTTGTCTAAATTATTAAGTTTCATCACTTTTATCATGATGTTAGGATCATATTTGAAATGTTTAAGTTTCATATTAATGATGATGTAATCGTGTTTAAATTATGGGTCTTTCCCTGATTTTGTTTGGTTAATAGTGTAAACATTATTTGGTTAATGAAGTAGCCATGAGGTGGTGTAATGATCAGATTGGGAATTATTTTTTGTAAGGTTTTGTGTGACATTTGCACTATCAATTGAGAACTTAAATGGATTGGGTTACTTGAATTGGAAGATGAAGGTATCAGGTTGACAACCTTTGATGATGAATGACAAGACGCATGTTGTTGGGAGCCTGCACAGGGATGTTTTTTCTTCTGCTTAGAAAAGTCAAATCATTTTATGAAGAGTATGCTTCGAGAAAGGGTTTTGGGTGGAAATTATCTTCAATGAAAAGGCAAGATGGATCCATGCTACTTAATTTTATCATGCTCAAGAGAGGGCTAAAGGTCAAAAAATTGTCTGTACGTTAAAGCACTTCCAACTAAGTAAATAATTGTCCTGCTAAGATTTGTTATTAAGTTGGATAAAGATGGATTATGTACATTACAAAACGTGAGGATCATGTTAACAAGGGAACGACGCACAATAGGAAAAGAAGGTGATAGAAAAGCCTTGATAAACTATTTTGCCAAATGAGGGAACAAAATTTCAGATTCTTCTATGACATAGATTTGGATGATGATTTTCACGTAAGAATGTGTTTTGGGCTGACGCAAGAAGTAGAGAGCGCTTATGAATACTTTTGCAGATGTTGTGACTTTACACAACATATTTGACTAATAAGTTATGACATGCCTTTTGTGCGTTTTTTGGTGTGAATCACCATGGTCAATCAACATACTTGGATGTGATTGTTGTCAGGTGAAGATACAGATTCATTTGTATGGCTTTTCAAATCATGGCTTCGTTGTATGCTAGGAGAAGGCCCCTCTGGGTATTGTGACTGACCAATGCAAGGCTATGAAAAATGCCATTGAGTTAGTCTTTCCTACAACTCGTCATAGGTGGTGTTTATGGCATATCAGAGACATGGTTAATGTTGTGAACCACTTGGTTAATGGATTTTAACATAATGTTTGGTCATTCTTATCAGACAAAATATAAATCGGTTAATGACTTAAAGAAACATGGTTAATATTGTGAACAACTTGGTTAATGAATGCGAACTGAAAACTGTGGGATTTCTAATCAAACAAGATATAAATCTGGTTAATGACTTAAACAATATGGTTAATTCCTTGCACAAAACTTGTTAATGGATTTAACATAATATTTGGTCATTATTATCAGACAAAATATAAATCGGGTTAATGCTTAAAGAAACATGTTAATGAAATCGAACTGAAAACTTGGGCATTCTATCAAACAAGATATAAATCTCTGTTAATGACTTAAAACAATATGGTTAATTCCTTGCACAACTTGGTTAATGGATTTTAACATAATGTTTGGTCATTCTATCAGACAAAATAATAAATCGGGTTAATGGCTTTAAAGAAATATAGTGGTAATGTTGTGAACAACTTGGTTAGATGAATGCGAATGAAAACTTGGGCATTCTAATCAAACAAGATAATAAGTTTTGGTTAATGACTTAAAGACAATATGATTATTCCTTACACAACTGCGTTAATGGATTTAAACAGAATGGTCATACTTATATACAAAATATAAATCTGGTTAATGGCTTTAAGGTAACATGGTTAATATTGTGAACAACTTGGTTAATGGGAATTTTAAAATCAATTTGAGATGTTTTGAAAAGGTGAAAAAATATAAAATAACATATTTAAATTTCTTCTTCTTCTTCTTCCTTCTTCTTCTCTCTTCTTCTTCTTCTTCTTGCTCTTCTTCTTCTCTTCTTCTTCTTCTTCTTCTTCTTCTTCTTCTTGGCTCTTCTTCTTCTTCTTTCTTCTTCTTTCTTGCTTCTCTTCTTCTTCTTCTTCTTCTTCTATCTTCTTCTTCTTCTTCGTTCTTCCTTCTTTCCTTCTCTTCTTCTCTTCTTCTTCTTCTTCTTCTTCTTCTTCTTCTTCTTCTTTCTTCTTCTCTTCTCTTCTTCTTCTTCTTCTTCTTCTTTCTTCTTTCTTCTTCTTCTTCTTCTTCTTCTTCTTCTTCTTCTTTCTTCTTCTTCTTCTTCTTCTTCTTCTTCTCTTCTTCTTCTTCTTCTTCTTCTTCTTCTTCTTCTTCTTCTTTCTTTCTTCTTCTTCTTCTTCTCTTCTTCTTCTTCTTCTTCTTCTTCTTCTTCTCTTCTTCTTCTTCTTCTTCTTCTTCTTCTTCTTCTTCTTCTTCTTCTTCTTCTTCTTCTTCTTCTTCTTCTTCTTCTTCTTCTTCTTCTTCTTCTTCTCTTCTTCTTCTTCTTCTTCTTCTTCTTCTTCTTCTTCTTCTCTTCTTCTTCTTCTTCTTCTTCTTCTTCTTCTTCTTCTTCTTCTTCTTCTTCTCTTCTTCTTCTTCTTCTTCTTCTTCTTCTTCTTCTTCTCTTCTTCTTCTTCTCTTCTTCTTCTTCTTCTTCTTCTTCTTCTTCTTCTTTCTCTTCTCTTCTTCTTCTTCTTTTCTTCTTCTTTCTTCTTCTTCTTCTTCTCTCTTCTTCTCTTCTTCTTCCTTCTTCTTCTTCTTCTCTTCTCTTCTTCTTCTATTCTCTTCTTCTTCTTCTTCTTTTTCTTCTTCTCATCTGGATTCACCAAAACGGACTGTGGATTGACTATACTTTTAACTCGCTCCTTGGTTTGAAGTAGCCATGTCGATTTACAAGAAAGCGCGGTTTGAATGTAAATGACCTTTAAAATTCCTGTTAAAACTTGAGAAAATAACTCAAGATTGATCTTGGTTATGAAAAACAGAAAACGAAGAACGTTTCTTGGTTTAGTAGTAAAACGGGAGAACGTTCTTGATTAGGTCTGAAAACAGAAAATTAGTTATGTTTTATCTTAGTTAATCATTCAGTATGATAAATAGATAGATAGGATAGAGATACCACACAAAGATTTTATCCTGGTTCACCCAACGTGGGTTACGTCCAGTCTCACACTGTGAAGATTTCTACTAAGTGTTTAAAACAAAGAGCTTTCTGATCTTACAACACCTAGTCCAGATCAACCTTGATCTATTTCAAACTCTATTGCTTTCCACCCAAAAAGCAATACCAGCACCTATCTAACCTTGATAGGAAGTAATCTTAAAAACAGCTATAAAGAAACTCTTATAGTTTGAGTTTTTACAATTTGATTGTTTTGACAGAATCTGAGATTTCTCAACTCTTGTTGAGAATTGATTCTTACAAAGGATATAATGATAATTGCGCAAGCTAATAGATGAGTATGAACCCAACAACTATTTCGCAGAACTCAGAAAGTGTGATTGCCTCTGTTTTGCAGAATTTCAAGTATGTATGTGATTGATTTATGGATTTCGAAGCACTTGAATATCTTTCCTTGAATCAGGATATTGGCCTTCTATTTATAGGTTGTAGAAGCATTGAATGAAGGTACAAGAGCTGTTGGAGAGGCTCTGCTTTTTGACTGAAACATTATTTCAGAATAAAAATAATCCTTCTTTGAAATAGCTTTTCGACTTTAATGGTTTAGCATTTAAAGCCATTATGTCCTTTTTAGAAAATACTCTTGACGTTTCTTTATTGATATTGGATGGTACATTATCTGTCTTGAGTCTTGAGTGTAGCTTGAGAATGTTGGAGATGAATTACAGATCAAATCAGAGAAGAAACAAAGTTGCTGTCATTGTGCAGAAAATAGAGAATGATTAACGTTCTTGGTTTGTTAGTTTGAACTTTCTTGAGCTTCAATAATCATTCTGGAGTTCCCGTTTTAAACGTTCTGGATTTCCTTTGTAATTGTCTTGTCATATGTCCAGATTGATCGAACTTTCTTGACATTTGATTTTTGGAGTTTGCAAACTGTCATGACTTTTGTCTGTTTTTGAGTCCTTTAATCTTTGAGACCAAATACCTTTTTTTAGTTTGGACGAATCCTACTTGTTCCTTGCCATGTACTGATTAGATATGAATAATTTCCAGGGCAGACTCTTTGTGAAAGAGATAGAAAAAGTTTGACCAATATGCTGTGATGGACAGTTGTTGAAGCTGGAGATCATTCTCTGTTATGATGCATAATGATCTTGTTGCTGTCTTTTCTTGATTTGCTTGATTCTGTTCTTAATTAAAACCACTCAAAAAACACATGTTAAATTAACATAATATTTTAGAATCATAATTAATTTTCTTAATTAACTTTGTTTATTTTCATCAAAACTTTAAATATAGAGTTTGTCTCAACAATCTCCCCTTTTTGATGATGACAAACATGTTAATTTAGATTTTAATTCTGATTAATAATATAAGAGCTTTAACAGCTCCCCTCAATTTGTGCATTTTTTAATTTAACAGAGAATTTAAAACAATGTATGTAATAACTTAGTTTTTCATTTAATTAATAACAAAGATACATCAAGTATTGGCAGAAGTACATAATCAAGCTTTGTCAGATTAAAACTAACTTAATTCTCCCCCTTTGTCATTCAAAAAGACAACAGTTAAACAACTAAGAAGCTAAGGAGGGTGAAGATCCTTCTGAGGAGGAGGATTTTCCAGGATGAGGGACTTGAGAAGGAGGAGGAATAGAATGAGGAGGCGGAGGTGGAATTCCGAGCTTGGGAGCAAGGTGATCTACCATCCAAGTTCTGAGTAAAGCAGTCTCTTGATCGTGCTGAACTTGTCTTGCCATGATGATATGTAGAGCAGCCATAATGTTAGAGTTGGAGGGTGCAATTAAGGTGGGAGTAGAGTGAAGGTGAGCGGAGGGTTAAGAGGTGGTAGCAACAACGATGTTGGAAGGAATAGGCGTTGTAGAGATGGATGAAATAGAAGCAAAGGAGGATGATACATAGGGTAGGGGACCAACAGATGTGTTAGAGGATGAGCTGGTTTTCTGAGGGGAGATGAACAGTGGAGACATGGTAGAGAAAAGTGGATTAGACAAAAAGGTATTGAAGTCATGGGTAGGGGAGTGAAGTGCTTGAGAGTAATAGGGAATGGCTGAGGATGATATGCTGGATGTTTGAGCAAAGAGGGTGGAAGGAGTTGGGATATTTTCTGGAGAACGTTCTGGAGGTGGTGGAGAACGTTCTATAGGTGGTGGAGAATTTTCTGGTGTTGGGATTTTTTCTGTGGTTTTCTCAGGAGCAGTAGGAGGTGGTGAGAATGAAATAGGATTTGTGGTAGGTCGTCTTTCTGCTGATCATTTCCGTTTTAGAGAGGTGGGAAAGGATGGAGGTGTAACACCCCGATTTTTAACAGCGCGAGTGTATTTTTTTTTCCAAAACAAATTCATAATAACAAGGAAATAAATAAGGAAATACTTTTGGATAAATATTTAAGTCGTAACACAACGACAAATAAGTCAACAAAATTCACAAGCAGCGGGATAGTTTTTGAAATACAAATCCGAAGTTTCTACACGTCAAAAAGTGGTACATGGACCCCATCATAATAAAATGTCAAACAAACAATATTAGTATAGGTACAGTCTTCCAAAATAAAATAAACACAACCCAAAAAGAAAGACGTCTAGTCCCTATACGTCAACCTAATCTGATCATTCTACCAAAAAGCTATACACCCTGAGTGATCTCCACGCGCCCCGTAAGATCCTCCTAAGTGATCTCCACATTCCCATCCACAGGGTACGAACCGGTAGGATTGTCCTGACTCTCATCTGAGGGCAAAGCCCAGATTTCCACAATAGTTGTAAAGGGTCACCAATCGAAATTAACAGTTAACACATAACATTTAAGTTTTTGAATGCACAAAATAACCTTTCCACTAAGCATGCACCTTAAAAGGATTTTCCATATGGTAAAAGTTCATATAATACTTGCCAAATGAAAATGAAGTCAAATAAGTCTTAAATCAATCAAGTAATAAACAATTGGCCAATCCATTGATGAACCAATTGAGCAATCGATCATCTAACTCAAAATAAGAATTTCCATTAAGCCAATCGATTGGGTCGATTTGGATGAAGGGTTTTAGTGAAAACTGAACTCTGGGCTTAAATCAATCGATTGGGAAATCGATTGAATGAATAACTGAGCCCCTGTGTTAAAGCCAATCGATTGAGAAATCGATTTCCTGAGAGTTTTTCGTGAAAACTGTACTCTGGGCCTAATTCAATCGATTGGGAAATCGATTGAATGAATAACTGAGCCCCTGTATTAAAGCCAATCGATTTCCAAATCAATTTTGTCAAAATGGCTGAGCTCCTGTAATGCATCCAATCGATTGCCATATCGATTTGTGAGGTATAGCCTTTAAAAGAATCGATTTGGGAATCGATTTCCCTGCATGTTTTTCTTAAAACCACATAAACTAATTCAATCACGTTCACACACAACACCAAAACATAACACTTAGCAATTACCACACAATCACCACGACAACTTGAGTTTCGAAACAGTTTTACAATCAATTTCAGTTACACACAATTTGTTCCAAAACATAGACACTTAGTACAATCATCACAATCACAATCACAATCACAATCACAATCACAATGACATCTCAAGTTCAAACACTCAATCATACACTTGAATCAAACACGACTCGTGTGTCAAGCATCCTAATGCAATGCATATATGCCAAAATGCATGGACTCGGAATTCCAAACCAAAACCCTCCTCGAAGGGCCGTAAATCATAATTGTACCGCCTATCGCAGGCCAAAGTACCAATTACCGATGTGCCACCTATCATGGGTCTGCACGATTTACTAAAAAGCGTAAACCATAAACGTACTGCCTATCACGGGCCCGTACCGTTTACCGAGGTGCCACCTATCCCGGGTCTGCACGGTTTACTAAAAAAGAACGTAAAAATTGTAAATGTACCGCCTATCACAGGCCAAAGTACTATTTACCAAGGTGCCACCTATCACGGGTCTGCACAATTACAAAAAAACGAAAACCATAAACTACTGCCTATCACGGGCCCGTGCCGTTTATCGAGGTGCCACCTATCACGGGTCTGCACGGTTTACAAAAACGTAAATCATAAATGTACCGCCTATCACAGGCCAAAGTACTATTTATCAAGGTGCCACCTATCACGGGTCTGCACGATTTACAAAAAGAATGAAAATGCATGAACATATACTGACTCCATCCAAGACAATCGTTAAGCAAATGCAGTTATTAAAAGATTCCCCATTCTTAATACTCATTTAACTTAAACGATTTTCACAACAAACATTAAGTAAACAAGACATTAAGAGATTCCCCATTCTTAAATACTCATTTAACTTAAACGATTTTCACAACAAACATTAAGTAAACAAGACATTAAGAGATTCCCCATTCTTAATACTCATTTAACTTAAACGATTTTCAAAACAAACATTAAGTAAACAAGACATTAAGAGATTCCCCATTCTTAATACTCATTTTAACTTAAACATTTTTCCAAAACAAACATTAAGTAAACAAGACATTAAGAGATTCCCCATTCTTAATACTCATTTCACTTAAACGATTTTCAAAACAAACATTAAGTAAACAAGACATTAAGAGATTCCCCATTCTTAATACTCATTTAACTTAAACGATTTTTCAAAACAAAACATTAAGTAAACAAGACATTAAGAGATTCCCCATTCTTAATACTCATTTAACTTAAACGATTTCAGAACAAACATTAAGTAAACAAGACATTAAGAGATTCCCCATTCTTAATACTCATTTCACTTAAACGATTTTCAAAACAAACATTAAGTAAACAAGACATTAAGAGATTCCCCATTCTTAATACTCGTTTAACTCTAATGGTTTTCAAAACAAACATTAAGTAAACAAGACATTAAGAGATTCCCTATTCTTAATTCTCGTTTAACTCTAATGGTTTTCAAATTCCATACAAAACAAACTCAAACATATTATCAAATTCAATCCAAGACTCACACCAAAACACATCAATTCATTTCTCCACAAAATCCAACCATACACATATCAAATTTCACAAGCATGAATTATGAACACGTCAAACTTCATTTCTCAAATTCATACACCAATGGGTTAAATTCATTTTCCGCGAAACATTCATCAATATCACCAAAACCTAACTCTAAGATTTTACCCATAAAGCCTTAAATTCATTTTCCCGAAATCAACACTTAAACCCTAACAAAATTCTTTCCCACACAACCACAGATAAGTCCCTAAATGCAAACTAGAAGTTTGGAAGGAGCCTTTACCTTCACGTTAGCTTTAATGTGCGATTACAGTACCGCGAGTAAATCCGGTAAAATCTCCGCTCGCAACGTCGCTCCAAAAGTTGGTTCCCTAGCACCGTAGCGTTGTTGAGACAAAATCTCTCAAATGATTTTAATGATAACAAAATTACTTAAGAGATTATGATTGTGGTTAATGACTAACATGTGCTCTTGAGTGTATTCATATAAGATAATAGCTTATTAATCATTAAGGCAAAAAGAAGAAAAAGTGATTTTGGCCTGAGGATGGAAAACCCTCGTGAAGATGGAAATTGATGCAAACGTGAGGATGGGCTGCAAGTTGAAAAAACTCCAGATTTGGACAATCTGATTTCTCACCAGAACAAATGTGTTTATTCAAATGCATAACAATGTCAAACATGAATAAACAAAGCATTCAAAAGTAAGAGTCAAAAGGTCAAAAGAAAAGGTGAATATGGCTAGATCTAGTATGAAAAGGATAGGCTAGCAAAAGTGAAAGCAACCTATCAAGCATGTGCAAAGGTCAAGTCTGAACATTTAATGGGCTTGCACGATTTAATTCATAAAGAAGTCAAGTTAACAAAAGGCAACTTGAAACAAGCCAAAAATGGAAGATCACATGTTGCTGCCAGATCTGATCCTCGGACTGAGTATGACAGTCCTATGTCATAGGGTGGCTTTTTCTCTCTTGTCAACATCACCTCAAAAGTTGAAGCCAACCTAGACCTTAAAGTCTTCGAAAAATGCAGCTCAGAAACAGCCTTGCACTCTGATTAAAGTGAAAAAGCAAGGACATGTCAAGATCAAAGCTATGCTGCAAGAGGATGGGATCTGCCTAAGCCTAACAAGCTGAGTGGCAGTTCTGTAATTATGATGAAAAACCTTGGATCCTTTGATAATGAGCTCCAACGGTCATCAATGGCTTGGATCTCTATAAAATGCATACAAGCTCTCCATTGGAAGACACACAACACACTTGTATAAAAAGATCAAGCATCTTAAAGCTTTCAAGAAGCAAATCACATCCTCCCTTATTACTTTCTTTGATCCTACACTATATCTTTGTATATCCTTTGAGAAAGTATTAAGTATCAATCACTCTCATTCTACTTTGTAATTTCCTAGTGAGTAAAGCTTGGAAATATTTGGAAATTGATTGTAAGCTTGGTGAAGCTTGATAATACACAGTTGTAATCATCCTCAGGTTGAGGATTGATCTGTTTTGAAAGTTAGTGAAATCTCACATGGGTGTGAGGACTGGACGTAGCCATCTATGGGTGAACCAGTATAAAATTGTGTTTGTGTCCCTCATATTCTGCTCCTATTTTTTTGCTCAGCTTAGATCTAACGATTTAAAAATCCCATCCTCGAGCTAGCCATCCTCAGCGAGAGGATAGTTTTTAAAAACACTTAAAATAATTTTTAACAGCAAAATCCCCATTCAACCCCTCTTTCTAGTGATATTTAGCTACATCAATTGGTATCAGAGCAAGGTTCTCTAAAAAAATACACCTAAAAGTGTAAGAGAAAAAGATCCAAAAAGAAAAATGTCAAAAGCTAAGTACATCCCTGAAGGAGGATCATCCAGCCGACCTCCCTACTTTGATGGTACAGATTACTATCATTGGAAAGGAAAGATGAGGCTATTTCTCATTTCACAAGACAACAACATGTGGTCTGTGGTGGAAAATGGAGATCATGTCATCAGGACCAACAACGCAGATGCAACCTCAGATGAGAAACCTCAAGCACAATGGACGGCTGATGAAAATGCAAAGGTACTCCTAAACTCTAAAGCTCATTTATTTCTAACGTGTGCTTTGTGCAGGGAAGAGTATGACAGAGTTGAGGAATGCAAAAATGCTAAAGAGCTATGGGATACTCTAAGAATTCATCATGAAGGATGAAGTCATGTAAAAGAAGCAAGGATAGATATGGGAGTAAGGGATTTCGAATTATTCGAAATGAAGGAGGATGAAACTATTGATGAAATGTTCTCAAGGTTAACCATCATATTGAATAACTTGAGATCTCTTGGAAAAGTATACTCCGTTCAAGAAAGGATAAGAAAGATCCTAAGAAGTTTACCAAATGGAGGCCAATGGTAACTGCCATTACAGAAGCAAGAGATTTGACCAACATGAAATTAGAAGATTTGGTGGGAACTCTAAGAGCTCATGAACCATTGTTGTTGGCTGATAAACCAAACAAAAAGGGAAGAATGATTGCTCTAAAAACCAGCCAAACAGAAAGCTCAACTTCCATGAAGAATGAAGATGTCATAACAAAGGAAAACACAGAGTATCCTCTGTCAGAGGATGAGGATGACCTCGTTCTGATTTCCAGAAAAATCCAGAGGATGCTAAAATAGAAGAGGACAGAACAGAGGACCTCCTCAAAAAGAAAAAATTGACAAAAGTCAAATAACTTGTTATGGATGCAACAAGATGGGACACTATAAAACTGAGTGTCCTCTCAACAAAAGGAACTCTAGAAAATTTCCATACAAAAACAAATCCATGATGATCACTTGGGATGATAGTGGTGAGTCATCCTCGGAGCAAGAAAAGGAAGAAGAGGCCAACCTATGTCTCATGGCAAAATCAGAAAATGAAAAGGTAAGTATTTCTGATCTATGTCCTAATTGTGAAAAATTAGAAATTGAATTTGATAGCCTTTTAAATGACTCATACACTTTATCTCAAAAATGCATGTTTCAAAAAAATCAACTTGTTGAGATAAAGAAACAAAATGAAGAGCTACAGAAAAAGAATGATGAATATGTTAAAATCATTCAAGATTTGCAGCAATCTCACTTTCAAAATTCTGAGAAACAAAAAATTCTTGAAACGCATCCTCCTGACGAGGATACAGAAAAGGAAATTTTGAAAACTGAGGTTAGGGAACTAAAAAATGATATTTCCCAACTTTGTCAAATCTACAGAAACATTTCAAAAATAATGGGGTCCCAATCTGGAATATTTGACAAGGCTGGAATTGGTTTTAAAAGCTCTAAAAAACAAAAAGTATATGAAATTTTTTTCTTGCCTAAAACACGAGAGGATAGACCAAAATGCACCTTTTGCAAAAAACTTGGGCATACTTCCAAAATTTGTCATGCTAAGAAGAAAGCTAACAATGAAAAGGCAGCATGCTCATTCTGTGGTAAACATGGGCACAATGATTCTATTTGCCATCATAAAAGGAATGTCCTCAGAAGAGGAAAAACTAACCAACAAGGACCCAAAGCTATATGGGTACCTAATCAACAAAAGAAAGCCTTGGTACTTGGACAGTGGTTGCTCAAGGCATATGACAGGAGATACGCACTGCTTCATGTCATTAGAGATAAAGGATGGAGGATCGGTCACATTTGGTAATAATGATAAAGCTCAAATAAAAGGAACATGTATTATTGGTAAGAATAATTCTGCAAAAATTGAAAATGTTCAATATGTGGTTGGCTTAAAACATAACTTGCTAAGCATTAGTCAATTGTGCGATAGTGGTTTTGAAGTTATTTTTAAGCCCACTCTATGTGAGGTTAAGCACTCATCCTCGGGTAGAGTTTTTCTTTTCCGGTTTTAGAAAAAAGAATTTATATGAACTTTATCTTGATGATTTACCTACTAAATCTCGTTTTGTTTCCATTGAAAAAGATAAATGGATTTGGCACAAACGAGCCAGTCACACAAGCTTAAACACTATTTCTAAATTGGCAAATTTAGAATTAGTAAAAGGTCTTCCAAAAATTAATTTTGAAAAAGAAAAAGTTTGTGAAGCTTGTGTGAAAGGAAAACAAGTTAAAAGTAGTTTTCACTCTAAAAACTTTGTTTCAACAAATCATCCTCTTGAACTCATTCACATTGACCTCTTTGGTCCTATCAAAACTCCAAGTCTTAGTGGAAAAAGATATGGCTTTGTACTTGTTGATGATTTTTCTCGTTTTACTTGGGTTCTATTTTTAAAACACAAAGATGAAGCCTTTGAGGCATTCCGCCATTTTTGCAAAAAGATTCAAAATGAAAAAGGTTCAAAAATTGTCTCGGTGAGAAGTGACCATGGAGGTGAATTTGAAAATGAATCTTTTAAAAATCTTTGTGAAGAAAATGGTATTTCTCACAACTTTTCTTGTCCAAGAACTCCCCAACAAAATGGGGTTGTTGAAAGGAAAAATAGAACTTTACAAGAAATGGCTAGAACTATTTTAAATGAAGCCAATATTGAAAAATATTTTTGGGCCGAAGCCATTAATACCGCTTGTTATATTTCAAATCGTACATCCATTAGAAAAATTTTAAACAAAAACTCCATATGAATTATGGAAAGGGAGAAAACCAAATATTTCCTATTTTCACATATTTGGGTGTTATTGCTACATTCTAAATAATAAAGAAAATTTGGGAAAGTTTGATCCAAAATCCGATAAAGGAATTTTTCTAGGATACTCCACAACGTCAAAAGGTTATAGAATATATAATCTTAGGACTCAAACTGTGGAGGAATCCATGCATGTTATTTTTGATGAGTTTGATGACTTGTGTTTAGAGAAAAAGGATAAGGATGAAGAAGATGAAAATTCATCCTCACAAGTACCCGGTCCTCACGCAGAGGATGAGTCTGATCCAACCTCTCAACAACTTCCAAGAGGATGGAAAACAGTCACGCATCATCCTCTAGATCTAGTCATTGGGAATACTGAAGATGGTGTGAGAACCAGAAACTCTCTAAGGGAAAATACTTCCAACATGGCCATGATATCACAAGTTGAACCCAAGACAATTGATCAAGCTATTGGTGACAAATCATGGGTTGAAGCTATGATGGAAGAACTCTCACAATTTGAAAGAAACAAGGTATGGAATCTTGTACCCCATCCTCTGGACAAATCTGTTATTGGAACTAAATGGATATTTAGAAACAAACTAAATGAGGATTGAGAAGTCATTAGAAATAAAGCAAGACTAGTGGCACAAGGGTACAACCAACAAGAAGGAATAGATTATGATGAAACGTTTGCACCCGTTGCAAGACTTGAAGCAATAAGAATCCTCTTAGCTTATGCTACTCATAAAGGTATAAAACTATTCCAAATGGATGTGAAAAGTGCCTTTTTGAATGGGTTCTTAAATGAAGAAGTGTATGTTCATCAACCTCCTGGATTTTGAGGATGAAAAACGACCAAACCATGTGTTCAAACTCTCTAAAGCTCTTTATGGTTTAAAGCAAGCTCCTAGAGCTTGGTATGAGAGGTTAAGTTCTTTCCTAAAAGAAAATGGATTCATTAGAGGACAGATTGATACTACTCTTTTCAAGAAAACACTTGAAAAAGATTTATTGATTGTTCAAATATATGTCGATGACATTATATTTGGATCCACAAATGAAACAATGTGTAAAGATTTCTCAAATCTCATGCAAAGTGAGTTTGAGATGAGTATGATGGGGGAATTGAAATTCTTCCTTGGTTTACAAATCAAACAACTAGAGAATGGTATTTTTATCTCACAAGAAAAATACACCAAGGATTTGCTCAAAAAATACAACATGAGTTCTGCCATGAGTATGGGAACTCCAATGCACCCATCCTCCACACTCCACAAAGATGATGAAGGAACTCCTATTTCTGAAAAGGAATACAGAGGGATGATAGGATCCTTATTGTATTTAACAGCAAGCAGACCAGACATAGTCTTTGCAGTCGGTCTTTGTGCAAGGTTTCAATCCTCTCTTAAAGAATCTCATCTTACAGCTGTAAAAAGGATTTTTAGATACCTTGTTGGTACTATAAATCTGGGAATTTGGTACAAGAAATGTTCTAATCTTGACCTCATAGCATATTGTGATGCCGACTACGCGGGAGACAAAGTTGAAAGAAAAAGCACAAGTGGTGCTTGCCAATTTCTTGGTAAATCCCTAATAAGTTGGTCATGCAAAAAACAAAGTACCATTGCTCTTTCAACTACTGAAGCAGAGTATGTATCAGCCGCTCAATGTTGCTCACAACTGCTCTAGATAAAAAATCAGCTTGAGGATTACTCGCTAAGGTACGCAAAAATTCCCATCCTCTGTGATAATACAAGTGCAATATATCTTTCTAAAAATCCCATTCAACATTCTAGATCTAAGCACATTGAAATTAACCATCATTTTATAAGAGATCATGTGCAAAAAGGGGATTTAGAACTGATTTTTATTGACACTGAAAATCAATTAGCAGATATCTTTACCAAACCTCTCCAAGAGGATAGGTTCAAAAAGATCTTGGATGAACTTTCAATTATTAATTTGTCTAAAATTAATTGATCTATCTTGTGATGCTCTTTATTATTTTATTATATTTTTTATTGTATTTTTTATATTTTTCAAAAAATATCTGTTGCATTTAAAAATGTATTTACATTTTTAGTTAGGCTTGTGAGGATAGGAAACCCACCAGAGGACGAAATGTCCTTATTGGTGTAATCTCACGTGACAAGACAACCTAGGAAGATAGCACGCGCCCTTCTCTCTCATTGGGCAGTACGCGTGGCGCATGCCTCCGTACTTCACGCCATGCATTTAATGCAGAACGGCTACATGTCTAATCCATCATCACACTAGGTCTCTAGGATACGGCGCATTAAATGTTTCTGTCCCCTTCACGTTTCCTCACGTTCCCTCACGGTTACTTACACGATCTCTTTGTTCATTTCCCATCCTCTTCATTTTCTCTCATCAACCTTTTGCCCAGAAAACCTTTCATCACTCAACAGTTTCTTCCCTCACCTTCCTGCATCAATGGCACAAATCAAAATGACTGTAAAACGCAAAAAATCCTGCCAAGAACCTGAGAAAAACCAAGATGTCTACTCAAGCACTGAGTCAGATTATAATGAAGAAAACCAATCTGAAGAAACTTCCATGAACACCATTTCTTCATCTCAACCATCCAAAAGCTCCACTTCTCCAAAAATCGTCAAAAAATCCTCCTCCTCAACTCCTTCCAGGCGCTCCTCCAGAATCATGTCTGGAGCAGTTTCGACCAAAAAGGCAACCCCTCAGGACAACACGATTCATGTCATCAACTCTGATGATTCAGAGACCACTCCTCCTGTTGAACCAGCACAACAACCTCCTCCTGCGAAATCAGATTCCAAAACTCCAACTCCCAAAAAGACCAAACCACCTTCATCAAAACCCCCTTCGTCATCCACAAAAATTTCTGCCAACACTTCATTGTTTGATTCGGACGAAGTAGAATCGGTCTACACTTCAAAATGGCAAAACAAGTCAGTGGTAAATGGAAAAATCATTGACCTTGTTGATATTAAACAAGGAGGGTTCAACATTGAAGAAATGTTTGAACAACTTGGCTGAACCTCATTCTTCAAAATCAATGAACCACAGTACCCACGTCTAGTAAGGGCCTTCTATGCCGCTTCAAAAGGATCTAAAGGCATGACTAATTTCAGTATGGTACTAAAAGGGGTTCGTATGGAAATTAATCCCACCACTTTATGTCAAATACTTGATATACGTGATGAAGGAACCCACTGCCTATCTGAGACATGGTATTCACAGTGTGTCATCACTAGGACCTCTATGCTCCAAAACACCCTCATCAAACCTCCTAAACCGTTGGTGGCCTCGAACCTCGTCCCCTTGTGTCGCATCCTTCACAATATCTGTGTCCACTCCATCACTCCCCGAGCTGGCAGTTTTGAGAAAGTCACATAAATGGATCTGATGATTATTCATCATGTGATTACTGGTACTCCTCTTCATTTGGGTCATGTTATTTTCACCTTCATGCTGAATGCTGTTGTATTGGGACGATCTGCTCCCTATGGGATGATTTTAACAAAAATATTCAAATTTTTCAAAATCCCACTTGAGGATGAACATTCCATCTACTTCAACAACACTTTTTCTATGAAGAACATTAAACATATGAAGATTCAAAATGTTGCCAATCTTGCCTCAAAGAAAAGAAAAACTCGTCCTTCCTCTGTTTCTCAAAACTCTGAAGATGAACCACCTCATCCTCCACCTGAGGATACACCATCACCACTACCAACCTCTCCACTGCGTAACTCTCCTGATCCTACTCCTTCTCCTGCCTCACCTGTCCCCACAACAACTCAGTCTACACCAATCCACAAACTGACTCCCCTTCGTGAAGCCGATCCTATCCTTGAGGATGCCTCAAAATCAACTTCTCCTCAACATATGGAAGATGGTGAGGAGTTATACTTTGATCTGAATCTATCTTACCCTCCATCTCCTACGGATGTGCCTATGGCTTCTCCTCCCACTGAGCCAGTGGATGAAGATGTAATCCCTCCACCAGATTTTTCGCAACAAATTCCTCCTGCTGCAAACTTTGACAAACTGCTCAACCTCTCCCTGAGGTTACATGTGTGTTTAGTTCCCTTGACTCCTTCTTTACTGCCACAACTCATAACCAGTCAAAGGACAAGGCTGAGAGCTCTCAGAATAAGAGTTCCAGTGTGAATGATCAGCCTAAAGGCTCGGTTCCTAGCACAAGGATTGGGGATAACAAGAAGTAGATGAAACTCCTCAAATTAATTAGGAAAGACCAGAAGAAAATTCTTCAGCGCTTCACTCATTTTCAGAACTCCTTGGTTCAGTTTGGGCTCATTCTTGAATGGGTTACCAAACACTTGGTTCCTACTATTGCTCCTGGAGATCATCCTCCTGAGCTACCAGCCCAGCCAAACTCTGATGTTCCATCTCCCTCATCCTCATCAGATGAACCAGCCTCCTCAGATTAAATATGTTGTGATTTCTTTTTGCTGCTGCCAAATTCAGGGGGAGAATGATTATGTTTTTATGTTATGTCTTCTGTTTAGTGATTATGTTCATGCTGTTAAAACTGTTGTGGTATTGCTGTGTTGCTTATGAACCCATGTTTATGTTTTGTTGAACAAATCTTTAAATGATTATCTAATTATGATGATGTCATTTGTATGTTTAGAATCATGTTATTTCAACACTTTGGCATACATTTAGGGGGAGTAATAATTTTTAGTTTTAAAAATTATTACACATATAATTGAGGGGGAGCATAAACATTTTATCTTTGTCTTATTTAAAATCATAATCTAAAGAATTTTGTCATCATCAAAAAGGGGGAGATTGTTGAGACAAAATCTCTCAAATGATTTTAATGATAACAAAGTTACTTAAGAGATTATGATTGTGGTTAATGACTAACATGTGCTCTTGAGTGTATTCATATAAGATAATAGGTTATTAATCATTAAGGCAAAAAGAAGAAAAAAGTGATTTTGGCCTGAGGATGGAAAACCCTCGTGAGGATGGAAATTGATGCAAACGTGAGGATGGGCTGCAAGTTGAAAAACTCCAGATTTGGACAATCTGATTTCTCACCAGAACAAATGTGTTTATTCAAATGCATAACAATGTCAAACATGAATAAACAAAGCATTCAAAAGTAAGAGTCAAAAGGTCAAAAGAAAAAGGTGAATATGGCTAGATCTAGTATGAAAATGATAGGCTAGCAAAAGTGAAAGCAACCTATCAAGCATGTGCAAGGGTCAAAGTCTGAATATTTAATGGGCTTGCACGATTTAATTCATAAAGAAGTCAAGTTAACAAAAGGAAACTTGAAACAAGCCAAAAATGGAAGATCACATGTTGCTGCCAGATCTGATCCTCGGACTGAGTATGACAGTCCTATGTCATAGGGTGGCTTTTTCTCTCTTGTCAACATCACCTCAAAAGTTGAAACCAACCTAGACCTTAAAGTCTTCGAAAAATGCAGCTCAGAAACAGCCTTGCACTCTGATTAAAGTGAAAAAGCAAGGACATGTCAAGATCAAAGCTATGCTGCAAGAGGATGGGATCTGCCTAAGCCTAACAAGCTGAGTGGCAGTTCTGTAATTATGATGAAAACCTTGGATCCTTTGATAATGAGCTCCAACGGTCATCAATGGCTTGGATCTCTATAAAATGCATACAAGCTCTCCATTGGAAGACACACAACACACTTGCATAAAAAGATCAAGCATCTTAAAGCTTTCAAGAAGCAAATCACATCCTCCCTTATTACTTTCTTTGATCCTACACTATATCTTTGTATATCCTTTGAGAAAGTATTAAGTATCAATCACTCTCATTCTACTTTGTAATTTCCTAGTGAGTGAAGCTTGGAAATATTTGGATATTGATTGTAAGCTCGGTGAAGCTTGATAATACACAGTTGTAATCATCCTCGGGTTGAGGATTGATCTGTTTTGAAAGTTAGTGAAATCTCACAAGGGTGTGAGGACTGGACGTAGCCATCTTTGGGTGAACCAGTATAAAATTGTGTGCGTGTCCCTCATATTCTGCTCCTATTTTTTGCTCAGCTTAGATCTAACGATTTAAAAATCTCATCCTCGAGCTAGCCATTCTCAGCGAGATGATAGTTTTTAAAAACACTTAAAATAATTTTTAACAGCAAAATCCCTATTCAACCCCCCCTTCTAGTGATATTTAGCTACATCAAGCGTGGTAGTGAATAACTTTCCCTTCTATCTCTTTGCGAAACGAAGCTTAGATCTAGATGAAACGGGGAGGTTTGTGTTTGACAGTTTTGAAATCCCTAACACCGTTTTTCTTCGTTTTCGAATCAAACAAGAGGAATGAAGCTGGGAAATCTTTGGTTTCTAACCCACTAAGCCTTGGGTTTCTATTCTTGAACAAAAGGAAGAAACGAAAATGAAAATGGAAGAAGGAGGTAGAATGGGGTCGCGAGGCAGAGGAAGAAGACGGATTCTTTCTTTCTTTCCTTTTCCTTTCTTTCTTTTTCCTTCCTTTCTATTCTTTTTCTTTCTATTTCCTTCCCTTTTCCCTCCACAAAAACATATATATATATATATATATATATATATATATATATATATATGTATTTATATATATTAATTACTTTTAACAAATATCTCCAAATATCTAGATAGTTATTAAAATTACCATTTCATCCATAAGGCATTAAATTCTTCGTAAAGGATTCACCGTACTTAATTTAATTTATTTATCGACGAGTAATTTTAATCGACATCAAATATCTTTTGGTCATATAAACTCCAAAATATTAATAACTTTGCTAAAAAGCCTCCGAGTTCAATACCAAAATACACTAAAAGAAATAAAGTATACTTTAAAAATTATTGGTCTTACAGGAGGAGTGGGTGTTTGAGCAGAAGAAGTTTTACGCATATGAGACATATTCTTTGTAGAGAATTTGAAGATTTTTATCAGAGATGTTTCAGATGCAAGAGAGACTCCAAAATGCCTAAAAATTTTAGTCAGGACCATGCCATAAGGCATAGTATTCTTTCTGTAATCTTTGTTGGCTGCACAAATCATGTGCTGGAGAATGACATAGGGTAGATTCAGTCTCTTGCAGTTTAGAAGATGATGAATGAGCAAAGCATCATTATCAGACACATACTCATGACTTCCACAGTGTGGAATCAAGGTATGTTGGCACATGTTATTGAACACCTTGGGAAGAGGCTTAAGATAGGTGGACAAATAACGAGTGGAGTCTTCTTCAAACAAATCAGACAAAACTTCTGTCTTTCGAAGACTCAATGCCGAATACCAATGGTCACCAAAAACAGATGGCCCTTCTGTTGGTAGCTGAAGAATGGTGGCCAAAATATCTGGAGTCAGTTTGATTTCCACTCCCTTAATTGTTGAGATGATTAGAGATTTGTCAGCAAATGTTTTGGCATTACAGTAGAATGCACGAGCAACATCTGGGTAATACGATTCAGAGATTTTTAAGAATGATGTCCAGCCAAGAACATCAGTATGATGCTGAACAACATTTCCGTCAACAACAAGATTGTTAAAAACAAAAACTCGGCCAATCCCAACCGGGCGTTGAGCCCATTTTTCTTTGAAGAGTTTTCTTTTTGCAGGGGAAATCAGAGGATGAGTAGTCTGTTTTGGTTTCTTAGTGGGGGGAGACGGTTCAAAGGCAGAAGATGTGGAAGTAGAAGAGGACTGAGGAGACGGAGAACGTTTGGTGTGTTTTTGTGAGGAAGGTTGTGGATGGGGAGAAGATTCTGGTGGAGGAACAGCCTGAGCAGGAGAACGTTCTTGTGGTGGAGAACATTCTGGAGAATGTTCTGGAGAGGTGGGTTTCTGACAATTTTTTAGGTTTTGTTTGGGGGGCAAACGTTTTTCTTCTCTGAGGATTTGGGATATTTTTTACGAGCAAGAAATTGAGCAATGGTCATTGTGATTTTTGTTTTCATGATTTTAGTTTGTGGTTTGGGTTGAGAGAGGGGTTCTTTTTGGTTGGTAGGAGGGGAAACGATGTCATTGATCGATCTCCGTTTTTGATGTGGAGGAGTTGATTGCGACGGTTCAGAGGAGAAGGCATATTTTGAGGGTGTCGAAGGTTTAATGGTTGTTGATGGATATTGTGGTGGTGGTGTTGTTGTTGTGGGCGTAGTTTTTATTGATGGTTTAGGTTGTGTTGGTGGTTTTGGGGGGCATGAATCAGAAGAATCATCACTCTCAAAATCTAAGATGATGAAATAATGTGGTTTAGGGTTCATTGATTTTGAAGTACCAATTCCATATTGGACTCGCATGGAGCGTCGTGGTGGAGTGATTCTAGTGCGTAAATGAGGAGGCACTTAAGCGAAGTTTGGTGTAGGGCGAGTGTACAATGGTGGAAGAAAAGTAGACAAAGGGATAAGATTGAGGACTTCTTGACTGGTGTTAGAAGAAAGAGAGGCAGGAGAGGAGCGTGGTGGTGTTGGGCGAGGTGGTGGAGAGGGTGAACATTCTATGGATTTGTATGAAAAAGATGAAGAGGGTGGTGTACAGGGAGATGTTGGTATTTACGACCTCGAAATAATCGGAATGTATCAGTTCTTTAAGAAATTAAATCAATTTCATACACACATCGGAATTTAAATTGTGGCATACAAGATTAGCAAGTTCAAGTAGATTGATAGGAGATTAACCAAGATGCATGCAAGTCAAATTATCAGATTAAACAATATTACTTATCACAGAATATGTTTAACATGCATCTAATATTAATCACATATACAGATATTGCAAGATAGAAAATTAAAGGAGTTAAGGGTTAGAGAAGATTGCACCAAGGATTTATACTGGTTCAGTTGTCAACTTGACAACCTACATCCAGTCCTGAAAATCCAATCGGATTTCAGATTTTCTTCTCCAATAGAAAGAATCAATTACAGATTGTCCAGTTTCATCCCCGAAACCTATCTATCTTAATGATCTCTTTCCTATTGATCACCCTCTGGTCCTTGTAGATACTCAGCAATCTAACACAAAATCAAAGTACGACTCTTTCTTGTTGAGCACTCTCACCCAAGAAAGTAGCCACCAGTTTCAAGCTGGCTTTTCTCGCTTTCGTTTCGTTTCAAAGTATTATTACAAACTGAATAAAGGAAGAACAAAAAGAAGTCTTCAATCTTGGTTAATGTCACTTCTCACGATTCTGGATGTTCAAGGATTGTTCATGAGAACCTTGTCTTTCAAGATCACTTTTCCAGCTCTCTTATTGATTGTTGATAATCTCTTTGGTTGTGATCTGAAAAAGCAATCTCAGTGTGTTAACCAAGTGTTATTGAGAGTTCTTTTGTATATCAAGAATATTCAAAGTGCTTTTTAGATTGTTCTTGAAAGAATGATTGAAGACAGTTTATATAGTTTCTGAAAAACATATTAATCAATCGATTTACCAATCGATTTCTTGAAGTGATAAAACCAGTCTAATCGATTTGCCAATCGATTATCGTGTGTCTTGTTTTTCTTGATTCTTGAAACTATATAAGCCAATCGATTTATCAATCGATTCTTTAAACACCATTTTTCAGTGATTATGTTAAGACTGATATGCATCGATTTCGTAATCGATTTATTAAGTCTTCATAATCGATTAACAAATACTCAGAATCGATTTGGCCACAAGCTCAGAGTTCACTGAGATTTCAAAAGATCTTTCAATCGATTTGCCAATCGATTGTGTTTAAGTCAGTGACTCAGCTATTTTGATGTTAATCGACGTGCCAATCGATTTGTATGTATTTGTCTGAAAACGTTCTTACCTGGAGTTTAGTTCAATCGATTTCCCAATCGATTGCAACCAAACTTAACTTGATTGAAATTTCACACAATAGATTGTCCAATCGATTGTGTTTGTCACAGGGAAAGTTATTTTGCAAATGATATTTAAGCAATCGATTTGCCAATCGATTACCCTCAAAACTGGGGTGTCACTGTGACTTGTACAATCGATTTCCCAATCGATTTATTTCAATCAGGTTTATTTGTGAGATGTATAATCGATTTGTCAATCGATTACCCTCAAAACTGGGGTGCTACTGACTTGTGCAATTTTCATTTCTAATTTAGTCAGTCGATTGCCCAATCGATTATACCAACACAAACAGTTGTGTTTCCTTACACCCTTGTTATGAAATCGATTTCCCAATCGATTTTCTTCAGTCAAAAATCAACTTTTGTTGATTTCTTGTGTTCCAAGCAATATGTTCCAAGTGTGTAAGATTGGATTGTTGTTCCTGAAATCTTGCTCAATTCAAATATTAGATTTATCATGTGGTGTATGAACATTGTATGTTTGTTAATTATAGGATTCAAAGGACTAAAGTCCAACAATCTCCCCCTTTTTGGCATAATTGACAATTCATACAATTTTAACTTGAGCATTTCAAAACAACAAGCATAAGAGTATTATAAACTACATTATTAAGTATTATTAAGTATCAGAGCAAAAAAAAAAAACATCAGATTGTACAAACAATGCAACTATCAAGTTATAATTTTTCTCCCCCTTTGTCAGTTAAGACAAAAAGACAGAAAATAATTCCTCCCCCTATGTTAAAGAACATAAGCATTGGGTTTGAAATCATATAACATAGTGCATCAGAACAATGAAGTTCATGTGTATCAAGTCAAAATCAATCATATCAGTTAATGAGCAACTTAGATGATTAAGCCAAATGATATAAAAGAAACAAAATTCATTATACATCACATGATTATAACAGGTCAGAGCAAAACAGTACAAAACCTAAGAGTCCTAATCACCTAGTCTAGGCTGGTCCTCACTATCATCTATGGGAGAGGTTGAGACCGCTGTATTAACCTCAGCAGGTGTCTCCTCACCGTGAGTCTCATGGTTATCTAGGGGATCCGGGTTAGGTTCTTCTGCAGCTTGACGACCAATATCCGCGATGTCTTCAAACGACAGTTTGATGCCTAAGTGTGCTTGAATCGAATCCACATCCTTAACAACTGAATTCAAGGATTCCTGCAGAGTCCTTAAACTTGCTTCCAATCTGGACTAAGATTCTAACACTTTGGCATTGTGTGCCATTTGAGCTTCAATGAATTCCATTATTTTGCCAACAAAATCAGGAGCAGCAGGTGCAGAGACAGGTTGAGGCTGAGGTTGTGGCTGAGGCTGTGCTGGTTCAACAGCAGCTTGAGGTCTTATCCATTTTCCGTGTAACCGTTTCAATTGCATTTGATTCACAATTGATTCACCAAACACCAGTGTGGTTTTTGC
Organism: Cicer echinospermum; assembly: GCA_002896215.2. NCBI lineage: Eukaryota > Viridiplantae > Streptophyta > Magnoliopsida > Fabales > Fabaceae > Cicer > Cicer echinospermum. Next base: position 28,008 of record PGTU02009328.1, read on the forward strand.
AGATTCCTCATTTCCAAATGAAACCTTGAAGTGTTTGAGAATTTTTGTGATCAGCTGTGGATAAGGCAACATTAGCTTGCTTTGAGATGCTTCCAACATGTGCCTTAGCACAATCCAACTCCAACTCATCCTTAGCTCTTTGGACAAGCCCCATAACAGTATTATGTCCAACTTCTGGACTACTGCATGGTTTCCTGATCTTGGTACCAGCATAAGCGTAAGAGTATACATCAACATCCTCTGTTGAACCTTCATTTGACCAATGGGTAATGAAATAGATTCAACGAACCCATCGATCATCAGGTCTTTTACTGTTGTATGCCTATCAAGTGTTTCTTCCCAACCTTCATCGGCAGTGTCAGCTTCCGAGCTGCCATCGATAGATTTGCCGTAGAAAGGCAATCCAGACAAAGTAGAGAAGTCATCAAAGGACATTGCAATCCTTTTTCCTTTGACTAAAGCAGTAAACCCTTCTTCAGTCAACTTGAAGGTAGAATAAAATTCCCTGATCAACCTTGGGTAGCTATCAAGTGTAGAAGAAAGAAAACTCTCCAATCCATGAAATCTAAGGTGATTTTGAAACGTGAATTCAACAACATCAAAGTATGCAAAATCCATGGTTCTTGCCTCATGAATTTTCCTCTTTGCAAAGTCTGTTGACAGAGATGGTTGTGCCTCCTTTTCCTTTGGTGTTGAGACCTTCTTGGGAGGTGGTGAAGAATTAGGTTTCTTCTTCCTTTTCTGAGATATTTCTTTCATGGCATCAGCCATGAGCTTCTCTGTTGGGGGTTCCTTACGTTTCTTCATCTTCTCTTGGATTGGTGCAGGAGCCTTGCCCTTATCTTTGGCAAGAATTTTGTGAGTTGGGATAGGTACTCTCTTAGTCAAAGTTGGTGGGGTGAAGGTGTTTCACTTGTGGAGGAAGATGAGGGAGATGGAGTACGAGATTGGGTCTGTTTTACACGTGCCATATCAATAATTTGATGTAGATTCAAAGTAGGTAGAATGTAGAATGAAGATGCTAACAGATACAGAGACAGAAGAAAGAAGCAGACAAGAGAAATCAGTGAAAATCTGGAAAATAGAATGCAGAAATCGATTTAGAACTGTTCCTATTTATACTCTTAACCTTGTAAATCGATTTCCCAATCGATTAGGTTACCGTTGTTGGAAATCCTCAATCGATTCAGTAATGATGAAGTTCCAACGGCTAGTAAAATAAGAGTAACGGTCATATTTCAAATCGATGTTCAAATCGAGTTCCAGTTTTACTTAATCGATGTCCAAATCGATTGTCTTAAGGTTGAACACTTAACTAATCGATTTCCAAATCGATGCTCGTGAAGATTTAAAAAAAAAAATCTGAACTTTGAATCCTGGGCTAAAGTAATTGATTCCCAAATCGATTTTATAAACCATTTACCATGCTGGTAATCGATTTCCAAATCGATTTAACTGGAGAACATTACTGAAAAATACCAGAATCAACAAAAAAATCATGCTTCACTAGGATCAATGATCCCTAGTTTCATCCTTATATTCAAAAAACTTTCTCTTGGCAAAGCTTTTGTGAAGATATCAGCTAACTGTTCTGTAGTGTTCACATACTCAAGTTTGATAACTCCATTCTGAAAGTGGTCTCTTATGAAGTGATGCCTTACCTCAATGTGTTTTGTCCTTGAGTGCATTACTGGGTTCTTGGTTATGCTGATTGCACTTGTGTTATCACACATGATCGGCACTGTTCCCAAATTGACACCGAAGTCCATTAAATGTTGTTTCATCCACAGAATTTGAGCACAACAGCTCCCAGCTGCTATGTATTCAGCTTCAGCAGTAGACAATGCAATACTTGTTTGCTTCTTACTGAACCAAGACACTAGAGAATTACCAAGCAGATGACAAGTTCCTGAGGTACTTTTCCTGTCAAGTTTACAACCGGCAAAGTCTGAGTCTGAATAACCAATCAATGTACATGTTGATCCTTTTGGATACCTCAAACCAAGACTTTTAGTTCCTACCAAGTATCTGAAAATTCTCTTAACTGCACTGAAGTGAGATTCCTTCGGATTCGATTGATACCTTGCACACATACAAACACTGAACATGATGTCTGGTCGGCTTGCTGTAAGGTAAAGCAGAGATCCAATCATACCACGAAATCTAGTGACATCTACAGGTTTACCTTTCTCATCTCGGTCTAAGAAATTTCCTTGACTCATGGGTGTATCAATGGACTTAAGTTTATCAAAGTTAAATTTCTTTATCAAATCAGAACAATATTTAGATTGACTAATGAAAATGCCTTGCTTGCTTTGGTTAATTTGAAATCCCAAGAAATATGACAGTTCACCCATCATTGACATTTCAAATTTTACCTTTCATTAAATTTTCAAATTCTTTGCACAGTTTATCATTTGTAGATCCAAATATTATGTCATCAACATATACTTGGACAAGCAAGATATCATTTTCAGTAGTTTTTGTGAAAAGTGTCTTGTCAAAATTTCCTCTTGAAAAGTTTTGTTGAATTAGGAAATTGCTGAGCTTCTCATACCAAGCTCTTGGAGCTTGTTTTAACCCATAGAGGGCCTTTGAGAGTTTATACACATGATTAGGAAAATCAGGATTTTCAAAACCAGGTGTTTGGCTAACAAAGACTTCCTCTTGAAGGTCACCATTGAGAAAGGCACTCTTCACATCCATTTGATAAAGATTGAAGTCCATAATACAAGCATAAGCCAATAAAATTCTTATGGCTTCTAGTCTAGCTACTGGGGCATAGGTTTCATCAAAATCTATTCCCTCCTCTTGACTATAACCCTTTGCAACTAATCTGGCTTTATTCCTAGTTATCACACCATTCTCATCCAACTTGTTTCTGAACACCCATTTGGTTCCTATCACATGCTTACCCTCTGGCCTAGGTACTAAACTCCACACCTTGTTTCTCTCAAACTGGTTTAACTCCTCTTGCATAGCAAGTATCCACTCACTATCTAGCAGGGCTTCCTTAATGTTCTTAGGTTCAATCTGAGATACAAAGGCTGTAAAGTTACAAAACTGACTAAGGCTTCTCCTAGTAACACCTTTAGAGATATCGTATAATGTTGTCTAAAGGGTGGTTTCTGTTGAACTTCCATTCCTTAGGCAACTCACAGGTTTCTATAGGTTCTACAAGGTCTGAACTAGTTGGAGGGTCAGCTATAGGTTGTTCTAGTGGTTCAGATTCTACAACTTCATCCAAAATGTCAATAACCTTAGAAGGAGTTTTGTTCAAGTTTTCTGTAAAAGATTCATCAAACTTTACATGAACTGACTCTTCTATGGTTTTTGTTCTTTTGTTGTAGATTCTATAGGCCTTACTAGTTTGGGAATATCCTAAAAGATACCTTCATCTGCCTTAGGGTCAAACTTTCCTAGGTGTTCTTTGCCATTGTTCAACACAAAGCACTTACAACCAAAGATTCTAAAGTAGGACAGGTTTGGTTTTCTACCCTTGTAAAGCTCATAGGGTGTTTTCCTAAGCAGGGGCCTAATGAGAACTCTATTCACAACATGAGTGGCTGTACTAATTGCATCTGCCCAAAAGTACTTAGGTAGGTTGGAGTCCTTAAGCATGGTCCTAGCTAACTCTTCTAGGGATCTATTTTTCCTCTCCACTACCCCATTCTGCTGTGGTGTCCTAGGGGCAGAATATATGTGGTTGATTCCATGTGATTCACAATAATTTTGAAAAAGATCATTTTGGAATTCACCTCCATGATCACTTTTTATTGAAACAATTTTCAGATCATTCTCATTTTGTACTAAAGCAGCAAACTTTTTGAAAACTGAGAATGTATCACTTTTATGAGCTAAAAAGTAAGTCCATGTGAATCTAGAATAATCATCAACCAGCACATATCCATACAGGTTTCCACCTAAACTCTTAACTTGGGCAGGTCCAAAAAGGTCCATGTGAACTAGTTGTAAAACTCTATTTGTTCTAACCAAGTCTATAGAGGGAAATGGAGTCTTAACCAGTTTACTCTTCTCACATGCATCACACAGTCTATCTTTAGAGAACTTCCTATTTGGTAGACCTAAGACTAACTGTTTGCTGACAAGTTTATTCAAATGATTTATGTGTATGTGAGCAATTCTTTTATGCCAAAGCCATGTTTCATCTGAGTTGGATAACAAGCAGCATATTGCACTTGGTACAGAATTGAAATCCAACATGTAAATGTTGTTAATTCTGTCCCCCAACTAGCTTTATGTGTTTGTCATCTTTATGCTCAATAATGCAAGATTGTGATGAAAAACTTACTTGAAAACCTTTGTCACATAGCTGGCTTATACTCAGTAAGTTGTGTTTTAATCCTTCAACGTATAACACATTTTTGATTACTGCAGTTGATTCATCGCCTACATCACCAATTCCAATGATCTTTCCTCTGTTGTTATCACCATATTTGACAAAGCCTCCTTCCTTTAATGTCAGGGACAGGAATTTGGATTTGTCACCAGTCATGTGCTTTGAGCATCCGCTATCTAGATACCATGAATGTTTCGTGGATGTCAAGCACACCTGCAATACAAAATCAGAATTTTGTTTTAGGTCCCCAATTTAAATTGGGTCCTGGTTGGTTAGTGTCAAACACAGATTTCTTTGCTATCCAAACTTGCTTCCATCCTTTATTGGCTAATTTTTTAAATTTGCAATTTGACACAAAATGTCCCTTTCTGCAACAGAAATGACATTTGCCATCAAAGGATGAATGTTTATTTGGTTTAGTAAAGATGTCATACATACTCTTAGCAATAGCAGATTTTTGACCATGTTTGACATTTCTGGTTTGCATATAACCAATACCATATCTGTTTTTATTTCTTTTAACATGCATATTTGGTGTATATCCTAAACCAGATTTTTCATGAACATGTCTTTGATTGCTAAGTATGACATTCAGTTTATCTTTACTATTAGCAAACTTTAATAAATCAGATTTTAATGATGCAACAGTATCTTCAAGTTCAATGCACTTTGCAGATTTTTCATGTGAATCCTTTTTCAGTTGTTCACATAAATTTTCAATTTCTTTATGTTCAATATTCATTTGTTCAAGCATTTTCTTTGTGCTTAACAACTGTTTTATGGAATTCACATAATCATCATGCAGTTCATTGAAAGCTTCTTGTAGCTCATCATATGTTGGATTAGATTGTGAACTAACCTCATTTTCTGATTCTGAATCTGTATTTGCCATGAGACACAAATTGACTTCTTCTTCATCAGAAGAGGCAGAGGATTCATCGTTATCATTCCATGCAATATAAGCTTTTCTGGTTTTGGTGACTGGTTCCTTGCCTTTTGATTTTGTAGCTCTATTCTTGTTTTGCAATTTGTAGCATTCTGACTTTATGTGACCAGTTTTACCACATTCATAGCATGTAATGGTCTTGTTGTCAGTAGTCTTGGAGCTAGATGGTTTTCTGAATTTGTTGTCTTTCTTCTTCAGAAACTTCTTAAATTTCTTGACAAGCAACCCGATTTCCGGCTCTTCAGATTCACTACTGGATTGATCTGAGCAGCTATCTGATTCAGTTTTCGATTGCTGGGCTTGAACCTTCAAAGATAATCCTTTCTTTTTCCGGCTTTCCATTTCTGATTCGTCCAGTCGATGTAGTTCCATTTCATGTTCCCTTAGTTTTCCAAACAAAGTTGCAGTCGTCATCTTTGCTAAATCTTTAGATTCAGCTATGGCTGTTATTTTTGGCTGCCATTCTCTGGTTAGACACCTCATAATTTTCCAATCTGCTGTTCGTTGTCCACTTGCTTTCCCAATGCGTGAAGATTATTCACAATGTGTGTGAATCTGGTTTGCAGATCGCTGATGGATTCGTCCTTTTTCATGCTGAATAATTCGTATTCGTGCATAAGTGTGTTTACGCGAGCTCTCTTCACATCTGTGGTTCCTTCATGTGTTTCTTGAAGAATGTCCCACATTTCTTTTGCTGACTTGCAGTTTGATACTCTAAAGAATTCTTCTGCACAAAGAGCAGATGTTATAATGTTCTTAGCCTTAGCATTATAACCTACCTTCTTTTTGTCGTCGTCAGACCAGTCGGCTCTAGGCTTGAGAATCATTGAGTCATTTGTTCCTGCAATCTTGGGAATATATGGACCGTTTTCAACAGCGTCAAGGATGTCTATGCCACTAGCTTCCAAGAATATCAGCATCCTATGCTTCCAGTACATATAAGCTGTTCCGTTGAAAGCTGGAGGTCTTGCTAACGATGCGCCTTCTCCCAGAAAATCGTTTGAGGCCATAATCCTTTTATGAGTGTTACCTCTCGAAAAGTTAGGCTCTGAGGCCAATTGTTGGTATTTACGACCTCGAAATAATCGGAATGTATCAGTTCTTTAAGAAATTAAATCAATTTCATACACACAGCAGAATTTAAATTGTGGCATACAAGATTAGCAAGTTCAAGTAGATTGATAGGAGATTAACCAAGATGCATGCAAGTCAAATTATCATATTAAACAATATTACTTATCACAGAATATGTTTAACATGCATCTAATATTAATCACATATACAGATATTGCAAGATAGAAAATTAAAGGAGTTAAGGGTTAGAGAAGATTGCACCAAGGATTTATACTGGTTCAGTTGTCAACTTGACAACCTACATCCAGTCCTGAAAATCCAAACGGATTTCAGATTTTCTTCTCCAATAGAAAGAATCAATTACAGATTGTCCAGTTTCATCCCCGAAACCTATCTATCTTAATGATCTCTTTCCTATTGATCACCCTCTGATCCTTGTAGATACTCAGCAATCTAACACAGAATCAAAGTACGACTCTTTCTTGTTGAGCACTCTCACCCAAGAAAGTAGCCACCAGTTTCAAGCTGGCTTTTCTCGCTTTCGTTTCGTTTCAAAGTATTATTACAAACTGAATAAAGGAAGAACAAAAAGAAGTCTTCAATCTTGGTTAATGTCACTTCTCACGATTCTGGATATTCAAGGATTGTTTCATGAGAACCTTGTCTTTCAAGATCACTTTTCCAGCTCTCTTATTGATTGTTGATAATCTCTTTGGCTGTGATCTGAAAAAGCAATCTCAGTGTGTTAACCAAGTGTTATTGAGAGTTCTTTTGTATATCAAGAATATTCAAAGTGCTTTTTAGATTGTTCTTGAAAGAATGATTGAAGACAGTTTATATAGTTTCTGAAAAACATATTAATCAATCGATTTACCAATCGATTTCTTGAAGTGATAAAACCAGTCTAATCGATTTGCCAATCGATTATCGTGTGTCTTGTTTTTCTTGATTCTTGAAACTATATAAGCCAATCGATTTACCAATCGATTCTTTAAACAACATTTTTCAGTGATTATGTTAAGACTAATATGCATCGATTTCGTAATCGATTGCAGATGTTATGTTCAAAATAAAACACATATCGAATCTGATTTCGTAATCGATTTAGTTAAGTCTTCATAATCGATTAACAAATACTCAGAATCGATTTGCCACAAGCTCAGAGTTCACTGAGATTTCAAAAGATCTTTCAATCGATTTGCCAATCGATTGTGTTTAAGTCAGTGACTCAGCTATTTTGATGTTAATCGACGTGCCAATCGATTTGTATGTATTTGTCTGAAAACGTTCTTACCTGGAGTTTAGCTCAATCGATTTCCCAATCGATTGCAACCAAACTTAACTTGATTGAAATTTCACACAATAGAAACGACTGTTCAAGGTTTTGTGTATTAAAAAACTCAACTTTCGAAGATTACTCTAAAGCTATTCCGTATTCCAATTTATTTGATAATACAAAGTCTATTAATTTGTCAAAATCCCAATTCAACATTCTAGATCAAAACAATATTGAAATTAAAACATCGCTTCATCGGTGATCATGTCAATAGAAAGGATGCTTGATTATCTTTGTTGATACTCAAATATCATCAGCTTGCTGACATTTTTACAAAGCCTCTTATGTTGAGGAATAGTTCAATTCAATCAAAAGAAAACATGATAAATAGAAAATCCAGAAAATTTGGAAGTAAAATCTGCTTCGCCAGAATAACAGAGGTTCGTTTATCGTCTCCTGTTTAGGCGACTAGCATTCTCCTGTTCTGAATAAAAGCATACAGTTCTGCTTTTTCCCTTCAATAATCAAAAAGGATTAATCTTGACATTTTATTATCATGGGCCTTTTGTCTGAGATGGTAGTGCGGACACATACACTCTTCAATCCCCCAACAAATGCTTTTCTTTCTTTCGCCTTGGTTTACAACAGTTACATATTTTGAACAATATCGTATCATCATTATTCCACATTTTTTTTCTCTCCATTTTCAAGTCAGAATTTATCAGTTTTTACTCTCGCTCACACTTATCTATTGTCCCAAAAAGTTGGGACTAAACTATTCTCTCTCTCATAAATAACCACTCCTACTGTTCTATCTCTTCACCCATCTATCATCTCCATTCTCAGTAAAAACAACCATGGCTCGACCCAACAGTCAGCGCTCATAAAAATGGCCTCTCCTGTGTGACTTAGTCCCCTTGAATTCCTAATTTTTGAAACATAATTAACAAAACATTACAATGTTCATTACACCACATGATTAAATTCTAATTATTTGAATTTGAGGCAAAGATTTCAGGAACAATAATCCAATCTTTACACACTTGGAACATATTGCTTGGAACACAAGAAATCAACAAAAAATTGATTTGTTGACTGTAAGAAAAATCGATTGGGAAATCGATTCATAACAAGGCTGTAAGGAACATCAACTGTTGTGTTGTATAATCGATTGGCCAATCGACCTGACTAAATGTAGAAAATGAAAAATTCACAAGTCAGTTAGCACCCTCATGTTTTAGTGGTAATCGGATTGGACAAATCGATTATACCATTTCACAAATAAACCTGATTTGAATAAATCGACTTGGGAAATTCGATTGTACAAGTCACAGTACACCCCAGTTTTTGAGGTGATCGACTTGAGCTAAATCGATTGGCTTAAATATCATTTGCAAAATAAACTTTTCCTATCTATTTGTGACAAACACAATCGCATTG